>VYZV01008372.1:241564-252796 GCA_013401275.1 Pandion haliaetus | reverse complement strand
TTTTTTTTTTTTTTTTTTTTTTTAACTACCTCGCCCCTGCGGGCATCCTCTGATGCCCACCTAGAGGGGAATAGGCTGGTTCACTTGCAAGCCATCCATATAGGGGTGAGAATAAATGTGGGTAGGCTGCAATGCAGTGACACCCAGACCCAGGTCCCATGCCCAGATGGGGCAGAGCAGCATTGTGCAAGCTCCATGCAGGTGTCAGTGCTGGAGAGGGCATCCATGGGCTTGTGATCCTGCACAGCTGGGTCACCCTTCCTGTCTAGCTGTACCTGTGTGGGCATCAGCTGTGGTTGGAGAAGCAGCAGGTGTGGCTGGTTGCATCTTCAACTTAAAGCTCTGGGTATGTTCCCTTGTGTGAAAGTCTCTAAAGAAAGATTTCCCTTGGTGGCAGCTTCACAGAATATGAGAAAGCCACTGAGATTAAGTCAGCCTGAGCAATTTTTTTGTCTTATTCCATGTTTTCATGAAACCATCAGAAATTTCAGATAAATGGAGCAGTGCTAGCAGATGATGTCATTTCTTCCTACTGCCATGGTGGGTTTTACCATGTGCATTTGTACCAGGGGTCAGTTCTTTCTCATAGAAACACATGTAGAGATTATGGCTCTGAAGTGGCAGGCAGCTCTCAGCGTGGGAATCAGTATATTTTACAAGAGGGATAGTATCCATCCTGGTGCAAGCTTTGTGTTCGTGCCTTCTTTTGCTGCTGTTGTGGATAAAATTACCAAGTTGTTAGAGGAGAATGAGAATGTTGCTGCTCGTTACTGGTTGTGCAGCCAAAATCTTGCCTGGGCTCCAAGGGGCACTTCCAGTAGCCCTGCACCCCTGACAGCCTTTGAACTGTTTGGGTGACGAGCAGCAGACTGTGGCAGCGGAGAGCAAAGGGGAGTCCTGCTTTCCAGGAGCTTGCAGTGGAAGGGCTGGTTGAAACCCATGGGTTTGCCCTGGACACCAGTGACGGACAGATCCTGCTCATGCAGGCAGATATGATCACACGTGTGAGCCCTTGGGTCTGCCCTGAGGAGCTGTGGAGCCGCTCAGGGGGATCCTGGTGCCTCTGGAATCTCTCAGGGCATTGTTTCTTCTCCTACCTTCTCTTCCTGTACTTAAGAGACAGCAATGTGGTGGGCTTAAAGCCACTTTCTCACCATGAAGGAAAGCGTTACCTCTTGTGATACCAATGGGCTGCTTTAACATTGATTAAACTGTGCATCTGGGGCCAATGCAGTTAAAGGCCCCAGGCTCTGTAGAGGCAGCTGTGAGAAGTGCGTAAGGATGGTGCAGGCATGCAGGTGGAAGTCAGGGATGTCCCAGGAGAGATGTGGCTTCCAAGTATTCAGCACAGTGTGGCAGGTTTCTCTTCTGTGGTGTCCACGTCTTCTCTTCAATGGACAGTGTATTTTCAGTGCCTGATTTGACAGCAAAATATGCGTAAAAAAGCAGCATGAGTCAGGTGACCCTGATTCTGAAGAGGAGACTAACCAAAATTGTAGGTCTGTTACCCTTGTGGCAGTGTTATGTTTGCTCTTTGCTTTCCTGACATGGTTTTCAGGTACTGTAAGCTTCATTTTAGACTGTCAGAAACACAGAAGTTACCTCACTTTTGAGTGAATAAAGAACGTGAATATGAAAACAAGAATGAATTGGGGGTGAAAATGATGTGCAGACTACAGTCACGAACACAGCGTGGAAAGACAGAAGCTTTGAAGGGGTGTGTTCTGTTCCAGACAATGTCTTGCCATGGCATGAGTTGCTCGGTGTGGGTTCATGTTCTGATTTTCTTAGGCAGGTTTCCATCCCATCACTGAACTTCTGACTAGGTCTACAGAACAGCTTATGCAAAGATTATCTAGAGGAAAATAAGCTCAGTTAACTTTATCCTGTGCTTTTGCCACGTTTGTGATTGCAGTCAGATTAAATTTAGACTGCACCATGTAAAGTGCCCTTAGGCTCTGATTTATCTCAGAAGCAGGCCTTAAGATGTTGTAAGTTGGTATTTGTGCTATTTCTGCAATTGAATGTCCACTGAAGCCGAGGAATGTGAGTTTCTTGCCCGCTAGGAAGGGTCTGAGCCTCACAGGAGCTGCCAGATGAGACAGCCAGGAGTCCAGTGGGGTGATGCAGTGTCAGCACTGGGAAACCTCAGGTGCATCTTGGGGGAGGAGCACCAGTATTCCCTCCTTCCTGAGAATGAGCGACTGAAGGGATGTGTGTGGAGGAATCTGTTGGGATCAATGGCTTTATCAGGCCTGTTGACAGCTCATGCTATTCCTTTTTGTCATATGGATGGTGTAAAAGAAATAGTTTAGCTCTGCTATAAACTTGCTTTTCTGTTAAATCAGTGAGTCCCCTTCTTGCAAACCAAATTTCCAGTGACAGGCATGATAAAGGAGAGGTTCCCACTGAAGCCAGGGAGCTTTGGCTTAAACCTGGAGTACCACAGTGGTCCAGTCCCTCCTTACCCCCTTCCATTTTTAAGCCCAGAAAAGGTTAGACTTAAAGTCAGTAAACAAAGATTGAAAGGATACCTGCATATACATTTGAAACTCACTCAAGTATTATAGATTTGACATGTATTTGTTATCAAAAGCTTAAAGGCTGTAAGCCTAATTCTGCTGGTGGTGCCACCAAATCCAGTTGTGCTCTCATCCTGTGACCGTTCTCTGGACTCTCGAGGAACAGCTGGAGTCAGAGTTGTGCCTCTGTCCTGCATGGGAAGACAAATCCTTACGTTGTCGGTAATTTTGGCAGTACCTGTGGCCAATGCAGTTGAGCCATGTCAAAGAGAACATCACACCAGAAAGAAAATGTTTTTGCCAGGTGAAGAGCTTCAAATACTTCAAATGTAAGCAAGCTAATAATATCAGGACCTTGAAAAATGCATTGAAGAGAATTCCAAGGGAAAATGAGAAAGAAGTTCTAGCAAGAAAAACAGAGTAATACCAACATGAGTTACTATTGCCACCAGCCAGGTGGAAGAGATGTATCTAGACAAAGGGATAATTCGAGTGGCAGGTTTAAAAGTCACTTTCCAGTACTGCTTTTGAAGTAGCCAGTTTTAAAAACACTTCCGAAATGGGTCTGCCAAATGTTCAGCTTTTTCCATTTTTTTATTAGGGAGTGGAGAATAATTAAAGTTTTTATGACATACAAAGTACATTCTTCACCAAATGTTGCTCTATTTTGCATTAGCAATTGAAGGTTTTATTGTAGAAGGGTTACAGCTCTATATACGGTACCTGATTTTACAGTCTATGCTATATCCATCCATCTCCATCTCACTGCCTTAGGTTGGGAGTTTTCAGGAAGCCTGGTGCTGGAATGGGTTTCATGTTTTATTCTCCCAGAAGTGGCTGCTGAGTCAAACAGTGGGCTCTAGCTCTCCAGGAACTGAAACGGTGGTTTGATGCAAACCATGTGTTTTGGAGCCCAGGCTGTGGACTTTGCGTGGGTGGCAGCAGGGAGCCCCAGGGACTGGAGCTGTGCAGCCAGGAGAGCTCGCAACCTTCCTTCTCATTTCTTCTGGACTGTTGGGGTGGGTTTTTTTCTTGTCTTGATGGACCTGAAAGAGCAATGATTTGATGCCTCTGTCTCCAGAGTGGGGGTAGGTTTCAAAATAAGCTGGAGACAGAGGTTGCTACCAAGGTTTCAGCTGGGAGTGCACCAAAGAGCTTTGGTTAGTCTTGAATCAAAGAACTCAAATGCATGTGATGAGGGATATTAAGTGCTTGAGACAAACATCAATCTCCAAGTGATGATCATAAGTGAAAAATACATGCTGTAGTGCCACAGTTATGTAAAATAAAGCAAAGGGGCTTTTCTTAAGGCATAGCTCTCCACAGAATCTCTTGAGAAGAGTGTGGAAAGGGAAAGATGGAAAAATCAAGCTTTCCTTTTTTTTTAAATTATAACAGTGGTGCATCTGGGAGCTGTATAGCTCGGAATGGATGGCTTTTGCTGTTACTGCTCTGGGCCCAGTTGGAAGAACTGTTACCATGAATTTTTGGTCGCTTAGTTTATGCATACTGCAAAGCACAACTTACTGGGTCTCAGTTCTCTCCTGCCGACTGCCATGTTTTTACCCCTTTGTCATGCTGGCTGTTTGGAGACGTCAATGCCTTTTGTCGTTGTGATTCTGCAGGTAACCAGAGGTGGGCTTTAATCCATCCCTGGGTTTCTGTGCTTGGTACATGGTTGTTTTTGAGCGTCTTGGCTGAGAAGCCCTTCCCAAGGGATATGCTCTGGATAGCCACACTGATCCAAATGAAGCTTTCCCATCTCCTGCAATGACAGTTCAAGCCAACCAGTCAGACCTACAAGGCAGTGGGTTTAGAGGGCAGCTCTGTCCTCATGGCAACTGACAAGAGGAGGACATCCTGCCAAGGAATGTGCAAACCATATACCTGTCATCTCTGCCTCGTGTGGTTGCAGTGACTGTGCACTTCATTGTTTTGATGCTGGTGTTCTTTGTAGTGCTTGTGCCTGCCTGATGAGCAACATGGTCACTGATTTCTCTTGTAGCTTAAAGTTTTTGGCTGTATAAATACACTAGCAGAGTTAGATGAGCAACATCATGATTGGGAGCAAGATAGCAAGGGCAAAGTCTTCAGGGAGAACAGACAGACAATTAAAACCCAATAAATCAATGAAAAGGAGTGGCTTCTTTGTCACTGCCTATAAGTCAGTTCCAGGTCCCTGTAGGGCATAGTATGGAAAAGCAATCTGACACCTTCTGTGCTTGTCCCTTGGGACCCAGCTTGGTTCTGTTAGTTCAGAGAGGTGCCAGTTGTTAATCATGAGATAATCATGTTCAGCTTGAGACTTAGAGCATCTTTGGTAACCATGGGAAGCTATAACCTTTAAGCAGAGAATTTCCAGAGGAAGAAGGGCAAATCTCCCAAGAGATTATCAAGGAAAGGAATGAAAAGGCTTAGAGTCACCCATAGCAGATACAGTAAAGGGCATAACTAAATTTGTATTTAACTACCCCTGTACAACACAAAGAAGAGGACCAACTCTTTAAATGCAAAACTGTATTTTTTTGAACCCGTGAGAAGACTTAGGATTTTATACAACATATAGGGCATCTGTGAAGCCTATTGTCAGTAGATCATACGGAATCAAAACACAAGCAGTTGAAAAAGAAAGGTATTTTTGTAACTTCCTGAATACATTGCATAGCCTAGGAGATCTTAGGAATAGGGTGTGGTGTATAGAGTAGAAGACTGCCGGTAACTCCTCAGAAAATAGGTGGATTCAATAGGAAGTGCTCTTTGCAAAGATTTTGCCAGTGCTCCTCGTGGGAACTCCAGCATCCATTTGACATTGTTTTCAGAGACAGCCCATAGTGCCTCAGTCCCTTGGAGTTGTGATGTTTCTCCTTCTAGCTCCAAGGTCCTGATTTCTAGATCTCTTGCTGTGTTTATACCTCTTCTCTTGACTTTCCTCACTGGCCTTGTATCTTTCTTTAAACATAGTAACTGGCTATGGGACACAGTTCTTACAGCAGTGAGGTTTTCAGTGCACAGTAGAGTAGAATAATCTCCAGTTGATCCGGCCAGAATTATATTGATTTTTTTGGACACCATCGCATTGTTATTTTGGTTAATCTGTGAGCAGCTACAACCACTAGATCCTTGTCTTGAATACTACTGCTTTGCATGATATTCTCCATTTGATGTTTACTACTTCGTGGTGTCTTTTTTTGATTTTTCCAATGTGTGTTGTCTGTTCTAAATTTCATCTGAGAGTCGTGTATCTCTGTTTTATATCCATGTATATATAACTATGGGGAAATGTTAAGCCTTCAAGCACATGCTTATCGCTAGAATGTTTTTATTATTATATGTATATCTTATTTTTCACAAATGTTAGTGTTAAAAAGCCTTAAATAATAGAAATTCAGGAAACTCCAAGTTAAAGTTGCAGTCTTGTCCCTGCGGCAGTGCTGAAGTCTACCCCAGAGGAGCTGGGAATGTCAGAGTCCTCTGCCTGCATTAGAGGGAACAGCCCAGCACTGTTCATGGTCTGGAATAGTATTTGGAATGATTTTTGCTGGTAGATACTATCATAGTAAAAGTCTGTACATCTATCATTTTGGATGCATCAGGAAAGGCAGGGAAGAAGCTGTTCTCTGTACAGATGCTGTGGCATCCCACAGAGCCGTACCACTCGCAGGTCTTCTGCCATGTCCTCCAAGCTTACTGATGTCGAGCCATTAGGAAAACGTCTCGTTTTGGGGTGTGTGCTTGACAATGGAGATGTGAAGCTTGTAGAGGACACAGACTAGTTTTGACTTTGAACAAGGTTGCTCTGCCATGCATGGGTTGAATGGAGGTAATGACCAGGGTCGTGGTGGGAGAAGGGGGTCTGCAATGGAAAGTATTTTGAAATAAACTGGTTGCAGCCCCTTTGCCCTCCTGCCCCTATAGCAGAAGTGCTTCTTAATCCTCCCCTAGCTGAGCCCGGTGGTGAGGTCGGCGACAGTCAGGGCATCCCTGCACCTTTGCCAGCTGGTTTTGCCTGCTTTGTCCCCGCAAGGAGCCCCCAAAGGTGATCTCGCTCCAGTACCACCTTTCCTCCAATGCAGTGAAGAGGCAGGTGTTGGACGACGCCCTGGATGGACGCTTGCAGACCAGGGCCATGGCTGCAGTGTGCTCTCACAGCCCCTTTGGCATTGCTCGGGGTTTTTACCATGACAGTGGTTTGGTCACTGGAGAAGCCCGGACAGGAGGCATCCAAAGCCAGCGGGTGTGAGAGAGGAGGGTAGCCCAGGCTCAGTGGGCTCCCTTCAAAGGGTGCTGATGCAGAAGGAAATCTGTGTGTGGATGTCAGCAGGAGAACGTGAAGTCTTCAACAACTCACTGTTGGTTGTTCTTAAGTAATAATACATGTAATAATCATGTAGAAATATGTTGTTGAGTTTGGAAAATGCCCTAGTCCTACTGTGCTTAGCATTCAGAGGGCTTTTCAAAGGGAGCACTGGAAACTTCTGTTGATGCTGTCAATTTAAAGAATGTCCTCTGGACGCCAGGTAACTCCTCTACAGATGTATAATGAATTGCTTTGCTTAAATCAGACATTACCATTGGATACTGGTCCTCTGCCCAAAACTCCTTCCCAGAGCCCGGTGAATTATGGCACACTTTCCATTGTGCTTTGTAGGAACTAAAGCATTCCAGTCCCTGCTTTCTGTGCCAAGCAGAAGTGTGTGGAAATGTGCTGAGCGATTTTTTTTTAAATTTTTTTTTCCCCTGCGAGAAACAAAGGATTTGTGTTGCTTGCTTCCACTGCTTTAACTGATTGGCTTATTTCCAGGAGGAGATCTGATGCTGAGTGTATAAATTAGTGGCATTTAAAAAGTTGGTCAGCCCACATAGGGACAAGGTTGACAGTGCATTTTAAAATGCTAGGGGACCTACCAACCTGGTAAGCCTGAGGCTGGATTTGTTCTCCCATTTCAGTCCTACTTTCTCTGATCGCACACTTATGTAAAAGCATGTGTTAACTGCCGCAATGCTACAAAGAACCCCACTAGACCTAGTGCTATGCTCTGTGCCATGGCTGCTCTGAAGTAAATCGAGCCCAGAGTCTTCTGGAGTTAGAGCCGTCAGCACATCTAGGTTCAGAGGGCCACATCAGCACTGTTTGAGCTGGCTCACCAACTGCAGGAAATACCTTTGCAGAGTGAACTCTTCTCGGGGTGGACCCAATCCAGCCCTCATTGAAGCCGGTGGAATTGCTTCCATTTTCTCAACGGAGCTTGGATCAAACCATCAACTTAAAACCAAAACAAAATCCATTAATACTTTGCCAAAGTGACACGGTGCGTTAATTTTTGGGTGGAAAACAAGTATCTTCCTGTGGTATTTTGTCTGTCCTCTTTCTTCTCTACTTTTCTGCTGATGTGGCTTTAGGATAGCTGTATGGAGATAAGAGTGAGAGTATGTGAAGGCAAGGAGCAAAGCAGCCACCCGTGTGTGGATTGCTGGATGAGAAAGGTAGGATGTTCTCTTTCCCTTGTGCCTCTTGGTTATGGTAAAATGTCATGTTTCTTTCCCTGTTTGTGAATAACAACTGGATTGAAAGTCTTGAGTTGCACAAAGGACTACAGAGCTTTAGACGCCTGGCTCTGCTAGTAAAGCTCTGCTTTCTCCTTTTTCAAATACACTCTATTTCATAATCTATTTCAAATCAGGTGAAAAAATAAAACAGTGTATCGGAATTGTCCCAACCCTTAAAGCCAGTGCACAAAGTGATTTACCTGCTGGAAGATGGTAGAGCAGCATGTGGAAAGCAATGCCCATTGCGGCCATGAAGAAGGAATGGGTGATCATGTTGCAAAGTATTTTTGAAAACAATAAACTCTTTTTTTTCCTGGCGAAGGGCTGGCCATGATAAAGCCCTTGGTACGTGAACACTGCCACCTGAGTGCGGGTCTCTCCCCCCTTGGCTTCCCTGGTGCCTCCTGTGGGGCTGCTGTCCCTCAGTCTTTCTGCACCCCTGGGCAGATGCCTGTCTTGGTTTCACAAGTTGCCAAACAAGGGCAATTGCAGAGGTGCCCTAGGATGCGTTTGTCACGTGTGCTATGAACTTGAGCATTGCCACTCAAGCAGTTGCATTTAGGAGCAATAGGTTTTAGGAGCATGGATGTTTTACAAAGGGTCTTACCTCAGAAATGAAATTAATTTTAGAGTTGCCAGCTGAAGAATCAAAAAGTATTGCCTCTTTTTTCTGTTTGCTTATTCGCTATCATTTTTTGCTGCGAGTACAGCTGATATATTCATGGTGGTAGGGCTTGGACACTTATGAGACTACATGGTATACAGGAGTGTAATATCCCAAAGAAATAGCTCAGAGATCTGGGAACCACAGTTGGCAGAGGTACTTTTCCAGCTCTAGCGGTGCATCTTGGGAGGGATGCTGCATTGTGTTTGTAAACAGTTGCTCAGCTGTGAAACTGGATTGCTTTTGCAGATAGGCAGTGGTGCAGGGTTATTACCTCAGAGGACAATTGGTTGTGCTTAGGGAACAATTAAGGACTTCTTATGATAGGGATCTACTTTTTGAGGACAGTGAACGAACTGAGCAGTTTGGCACATTTTATTTAATCTTCCATACTGTTTGGTAAAGCAGCAATAGTCTCAAATCTGGGGTACAGAGTCAGTCAGTGTCGTTTGATCCTTAGAACTCAATTTCAAAAATAAAAATAAAAAACACCATCCTCCCTTCCCAACAAAACAAAATAAGCAAAAATGCCAGCAGTTTGCTGTTGCAGTGTAGACTTATGATGATTTTTGGTCAAGTTGCCCATGACAGGATTTCATTTGCCAGCTGGCATTTTTGGCCTTTTCTAATGAAGGCAGTTGATCGCTTTCTGATGAGTTCATTATCTCTAAGCAGCTACAGCTTCTCTCTTCAAGCTGTTACTTTGCCCATGGTTGTGTCATTGGGCTTGGCCTCCCAAACTTCTGCCTGAAGTGCAAAGAGAGGTTGATAGATGTTTAGAGACTACATGAATGTTGTCTACTGACTGTGCCAAATATGTGTCCTCTCTGCAGCAGAACACATTTTATAGGTCCAGTTTTCCAGTCCTGAAGTAATGGCACATAGAAGGAAAACGTAGAAAAGTTTTTGCTGACTAGGGAAGGCAAAAGCAAACATTCTGTACCTAGACCTGTGGTGGTAAATTGAAGTCCCTGATTTTTTTGTGATCTCGTATTTCAACTACTTTTTTGCACTTACATCTTAATAGGTTTGAGTTGCTTGGAATATTTTTCCCCACAGTTATAGATTGATTATTAGGGGTCAGTACTTCCCTTTTCTTCTGGAGCTGTTTTGTGTTTTCCTTTGCTAGATAATTGATGAGGCCCTCTGAAGAATCTGTGTGTTTTGGCAAGTGCAAGCTGCCTCCTTGTGTGGTTGTTTAGAGGATGTTCTACCCTCAGCTTAGACCTCATATGCTCTGGGCTTACATCATTTGTAAAATGTTCTCCCACAGTCCTGACGCACAGAAACTTTGGCAGTACTAGTGAACGTTTCAACTGCAAAAAGTCAATACCAAGGCTTTAATCAGCCCTGAGTTTTTGGGGCCAAGATACTATACACAGATTCCTGCAGCTGTAGGTAATGTTGGATTTCTACACTGAAGAGAGCATGAGGGAGTGACTCTTTCTTATTTTCCAGAACATAGAAAAGGATTTGATTTTATTTTAATTGCAGGTAGCTCTTTAGATGAGGTCTGAAGTTGTTTACCAGTTGATTTAGTTGGCCAGAGTGGAGTTCCAGAAAACTGTTAAATCAGTTTTAGAACCAAAAGTGTAAAAAAACTTGGTGATGTTTACAGGAGCAAAGAGTGGGGAGATGGGGAAGAATCAACCTTCAGTTCAATCAAGCACTTGGTAGCTATTCCCAAAATTTATTAGATAAAAAAAGGAGTTGGGAGTGTATGCATCTCAAAACAGCTTTTTCATTGCTACTGATTTGGGACCACATCCAGAGTTTGTTGAAATCCAGCTGAGTTCCTGGTATGCCAGAGTAGGTGTTAGATGGGGAATGGACAGTCGCAGTCCTGTATGCTTTCATGAAGGTCATATCTACTGTCTCTGATAGGAGAGACCATAGGCACTGTTGTAGCTGTCAGCTGTGCAGCTTTCATGCTGATCCAAAATCTTGTCTTGGGACCCGTTAGGGCCATCTTCCGCTGAGGATTCAGGCAACCTGCCCAAATTTAGACCATTGCAAAAGGTAGGGAGAGATGCCTGGCAGGATCAGACTGCAGCCTGGGGAAGCAGTGTGTCGTGGTTTTGGTTTCAGCCCAGCCAGTAACAAAACACGACGAAGCCGCTCACTCACCCCCCACCCCCTCCCCTGGCCACGTTGGGATGAGGAGAAAATCCAAAGGCAGGCTCGTGGGTCGAGACAAGGACTGGGAGGGATCACTCCCCACTTATGGTCACGGGCAAAAGACAGGCTCAACTTGGGGAAGAAACAAAATCAACTTAATTTACTACAAATCAAATCAAAACCAAGGGTATTAGGAAGGAAACCAAACCTCAGAACACCTCCCCCCACCCCTCCTTCCTTCCCGGCTCAGCTCCATTCCCGGTTCTCTCTCCCTCCTCCCCCCGGCGGCACAGGGGAACAGGGGATGGGGGCTGTGGTCATCTCGCCACACCTTGTCTCTGCCGCTCCTTTCCTCAGGGGGAAGATTCCTCACTCGTCCCC
>VYZV01008372.1:66091-241409 GCA_013401275.1 Pandion haliaetus | reverse complement strand
CCTCCCCCGGCCCCCCTCCCCCCCCCCCCCCTTCCCTGACCTTGGTATCGGCAGTGATGTTCCTCTCACGTTCCGCCCCCCCCCCCAGATATAAACTCCCAGATATAACCTGATGTGTCTTTTCTTCCTGTGGGAGGATGAGATTTTATTTACAAATCTCCGCACTGCTGTTGCTGATATTGGTGTACTTGTATACATGGTGGATATCTGGGAGCTTTTCTTGTTGCTCAACCTCCACAGTCCCAGGGTTATCCTTCCCCTGGAAATCCAGGCTATTTCCTGAAGCCAAGACGAGAGGAGGGGATGAGGGCAGGAGAGTGCTTGGGTGCAGGGGCTGTGACAGCAGGAGGCAGTGACTTGCTGTCCCACAGGGGACTTAAGGAGTGGGAAATGTCCCAACTGGGGAGTGCTGGCCCTGGAGCTCGGCTGAGCCCAGTGGGACAGCAGCCCTGCAGGTGCTTGTATGAGGTGACGTGAGCTCAGCCTCACTTTCTTTCTCTGTGTGGCTTTGATCAGGGCCTTCAGCTTTATCCCAGACCAGGCTGGTGGCACCCGGGCTGTGGGATACAGCAGGATGGGCGAGCTCCTTCCATTGCTCTTTGCTTTTAATGAGAAATCCCTTTCTTGTTAAGACTGGCTTACAAAAATACTGGTTTTGATGGATCAGCAGTTACCAGCAAAGCCATTTAAACTATTCTCTGATAGCTCCGTCCCGGATGCCTTCAGATTCCTGCCGGTCAAACTGTGACAAGGAAAGATAAATACAACCTGGAGCTAACTAGTGAAATGGGAACAATGGCCAATGAAGTGTGGTGCTACCATGAGGAAAGTAATCAAAGCCTTAGGAAGCCCTGGTTTTAAAATCTCCGCTGACCCCCTGCATTCAGCATTAGGTTTGATAAACTTCTCTTTGCCTAAAGCCACACTTGTTTTAGAGTGAACACTTTCTATACGGCTGGCTGGCTGGCTGGGCTGCTTCCTTTTGTATCCTTTGTCCCTTACAACCGTCTATTTTAATTCCAGTTGGAAGCTGTGACTTTGCCTGGGGGAGCAGAGCTGATGGGCTGCAGCATCCCTCCCAGCCACCCTGGGCCAGCGGGGATTCTATGAACCTGCTTCATTCTATGATACAAGCTCTCGCCCTAGGCAGCTGGTGCAGCACTGGAACAGATCCACAGGAATGCTGTGCCATCTCCGTCCTGGGAGGTTTTGAAGACTGAGCTAGGGAAAACCAGGGCTGGCTTCGTGCAGTGTTGGACATAGTTTGTCTTTGAGCAAGAGGTTGAGAACACACCTCCAGGGGTCTGTTCCAACTTTAATTTTGCTCTCCTCTGGTTCTCCATGGTGGTGCTGTGAATGAAAGCGGTGTGCCTACACGACCAGTGATTAAGGGGCTTTTGAAATCTATGTTGAGCAACTGCTCAGGAGAGCAAGAAAAAGAAACCGTGTGGGAGCAGGTGGTTTTTTTAATAAGAGTGCGTGACTGAGAATGTTCCTTGAAAAGTGGTCAGGGAGCTTCATGAAAGCAACCATATTTGTTGTACTGCAAAAAGCATTTATTCTTTGTTAAACACTTAGGACCAGGTCCCCTGCTGTGATCCAGCTAGTATGCACTGCTCTGGCAACACAAAGTGTCTGTAAAACCAGCTTAATTGGCTGGTTAATCTGGGTTTATAGCTGCTTTGTTTTGCTGGAGTGGTGAGGAATAGCCAGAAGAGAGGAGCTGCTGAAGTCCATGTGTTTAAACTGATGATCCATCTCTCTGTAGGGAAAATAAAAAGGCAAGATTTACCATGCTGAGCTGCTGCTCAGTGTTTCCGTAGAAGGGCAGAGTTCCCTGGGAGAGTGTGGTTCTCTGCCTGTTATACACCTTAGCAGCACTGAAACCTTGCGTTTCTCACAGGGGTTTCAAGAGAAGCTCTGCAAACAGCTGAGAGCCACTATGATCCCTTCCAAAAGGTAATTTAATACAAGACCGTTTGCTGGGAGTGTGTAAGAAGATGCAACCTTGTCAGCAGATAAAGACCAGTGAGCAGTTTGGTTATAAAAGGTGTCACTGAGCAGAATTATTGGAAAAGAACCTGCTTTTTGATATATATAGGGACATACAGACATCAATACATATTTAAAGTAACAGGTTTAAGTGCTGTCATGAATAAATATGAACCCGTGAACTGGTGCTGGAAAGAGGATCTCGCTATTGCTCTGACGGGGTACTTTGGTGCATTGTCTTTTGTTGTCTGTCCAGATGTCTGGCAGCTGTTGCTGTCCCAGCCTCTTGTTCTCTTGACGTTGCTGTGATTGCAATGATTGCCTTAGCCAGTGAGTGAGAGGGTTTGAATACAGCATGTAACCTCTGTGCTGGCAGGTTCACACAACCTTGTGCTTGGTGGAATGGCATTGCTAGAAGAGACTGAGAGACCTGCTTTGAGTACAAAATGTAAAAGATAAGAAGCAAAAAATCACTGCAAGTGTGGGAGATCTCAATCCTGGCTGGTGCTGCCAGCACCTTTCTTCCTGCTGTCTGCTCTGCTTGCAGAGTCATATGCAATGGAGAATGCCACAAAAACTGGAGATGCTGTTCAGAGCAACCAAACTGGTTGCTTGAGTAATCCTTGCATCAGTGTCACTTCTTAAAAGAATGCTGCCAACTTGCCAGCAAATGTAAAAATAAACAACTTGCATAAGGTACCTGTTACAGTACTGGATGCTCAAGGGATCGTGTAATGGGAGTTTGGGAAGTCAAGAGTTGAAGCATGTGCAGAACAGACCTGTTAAATACAAGGCTGTCAAGAGAGCAGAACTATTAGTGATGGGTTTAGGAGAAGAGAACCTGCTTTTAATATGGATTGCTTTCTAAAGGAAAGATTACAAATAGTGAAATGGTTCTGTGCTACACTTTACATTGACCTTTAGCACTTGCCAAAAAAATATTGTACTGGTGTGCCTGAACTAGGGAAAGGGGATTTTTTTTTTTTTTTTTTAAAAAGGAGAAGATTAAACAGGAAAGCTACAAGACATCCCCAGTTTCTGGCAGGGGTCCTTGTATTATGATACGTTTTCACTTCTGTTGTCTTGCACCAGTCTGTCTGAAGAGCCTGGGAAAAGACGCTATTCAGTATTGTACATCCTGGTTGGAAAACTTGTTATTGCAGTCGGGTTTTATAACAAAATTAAAAACCTATAAAATTACGCCCTTTTTTCTGATGTTATTTAATAGATGGTCTTGCATCAGAATTGGGCTGCTATACATGTCACATGCTTCATAATAACTATGATGGGGTTTGTGTGTATGTGTGTTTACTTATTTTTTTAAAGAGAAGGACATACCAAACAGACCGCTGAGAGTGCGTGCCCAGTCTCCAGATGGCAGGTTATCTTTTCGGTGGAAGCCACCTTATGGAGCAGGCTTCAGGGGTCCACGCAGCAGATCCCAAGGTTACCTCCGTGGGCATGGAGAGAACAGCCGAAGGATGAGCTATGCTCCGCTGCTGCTGCAAGAGCGACAAAACCAGGAAGCGAGAAAACTGGGTGAGTCAGATTTGCCTGATAGCATCTAGCTGAGCTAGCACACTTCTGTAATCCCCTGTGGCTGCTAGGTGATCACAGATCACATGTTGTGGTAGCCATCAAAATGACTTCTTTCTATAAATGAAAAGGCTTACTATTGATTGCATTCTGTAACATGTTCTTAACAGAAAAATACGATGACCAGGGTAGAAAGTGTAGCAGAACTTGATGTTGTGTTAAAGAGACACCATGTGCAAGTTACTCATATGAATAGCAGAGGGAAGGGCTGGGAAGAGCCGTAGCTCAGATTCCCCTTGCATGCAGTGGGACTGCTCTGAATCCATTGTTTCTTGTTCTCTTCTTACACTTTATGTCCCTACGTTATTTCAGGCCAGTGGAGAAAAAAATAATGCTTTAATTAAATGTATCCACACTTACCATTAAAACTGTTTCACAGGCTCTGTACTAGAGTGTTACACTCGCGTGTCCATGTTCTCTCCGTTTCCTTCATGAGGTCCCGGTCACTAAGGGCTCCTGAGACAGTCAGGTTGGCCTCTTCTGTGCTCCCTGCCCTGCCATGCAGGTTTTTTTTTGGTTTGCACTCATGTTCTAGATCACCTGCCCTTGATTTAAAGGATTTCCCATCTAATGCTATCAATGGGGTTTGCAACAGTTTTATTTCCCCAGAGGCTGAGCGTTTCCCTTTGTGCTATTATGTCACTTGCCTGTGTTGTGGCTGGCCTGTCTCTGTCCTGCTGCCTGAGCTTCTCCTGCCCGAGTGGGTGCAAGGTCTGCACTCACCAGTCTTACTTTGCTCCTGTGATGTTCAGATGTGTTTGCTTGGGGTTAGGCTTCTTTCTTTCAAAATCTCTCCTGTAGGCTGGAAGCCTGTCCCACAGATAGTCTGGTCTTGGGTTACAGGACAGGGGATGATTCCAAAATCACATGTGGCTACCAGAATTCCTGGCTTTGCAATGTAAATGTCTATTTCCACTTCTGCTTTGTGGGTTTTGTGTTAAACGCACATCTTGCTCTCCATTTATCCAAAGAGAGGGAACTCCTCAGTCACCTTTATTAGTTATTCCCCCTTTTCCTAACAGGAATCTTGTACTTATTTCTCATCCCTTCTCTAGTATTCACTTTTTCATCTCTCTATGCACTGCTTACAGAGGGGACGCTCTGACGTGTGTGCTGAGGTGAGAGGGTCAAGACACGTGCTTGCGGGAGATGCTCTCCTGTTTGTTTGATGCACAGCATGTACGACTGCTCTGCAGGTTGAGAGCCTGTCCAGACAGTACAGAAGTCAATGGAAATCTTGTCACGGACTTAGTGGGAGTTCAGTAAAGAACTTAATCTTGATGAGAAATACTGTGTAAAGTGGTTTGGAGCATCTACTTCTTGGTTTTATTACTTTTATACTATGTTTTTTTAAAGAGGAAGAACATCTTGTTTAAATAAATTATCAGGAGAAGTAGTCAAGCATAGAATATAGGACTCTTGTAATGGTCTTTTAATGTTAATAATTTGCTTTCCTGCTTCTAAAATACTAACTTTACTGTTCTTAATGCATGCATATTGAACCCTCTGACATAAATGCTATGACTGTAATTAAATTAACTTTCAAGTAACCTTCTCCTTTTGTATCTCAGAAAAGAATAAAACAGAGTTCTGCCTGAAAAGAATAAAATTTTTTTTCAATGAAAAAGGTTACAGGAAAGCCTCTGTTTTTTTCCCTGCATATACAGCCTCTGAGTCAGTTCATGTGGTTTCGTTGCCATCAAGGAGCTCCCAAGGACGGAGCCAACCTGTCTATAGGTCATCTTTAGCTAAAAGAAAAGTCACAGGTATGTTTCTTTCGCATCTGCTGTCAATTCATGGAGACATTTGAATGCAATGAGAAAGCTTTGTGACTTTTAGACTACAAGTTTTTTGGTGCTGGAGCTGCTAGTTTTTTCTTTGTGCATTAAAGAGCTTGACAGATGTCTCCAATTGCTCCTCTAATTCAAGCAGGATTAATAAAATCATACAACTGTGCAACACAGTTGTTTGGTTTTCTGTTTTGGGGGCATTTGTTTGGTTTTTTTTTTTTAATCTCCTCCTCTCTAGCTATTGCCAAATGTTGTGCACTGCAATAACCACATGAGAAGATTTGATTAAGTCAAAGCCAGGACCTCCACACAGTATGCCTTCTTGTCAGATCTCTGCCCCCTTTTCTGAAGGGTTGATTTCCACAAGCCTAAACCTGATCAGCAAAAGTTTTCACTTTCTTTTGGAAAGAAGGTATTACATACTGCTGCCAGGGTTAAAAAGGATGAGCAAGATTCTGAGTTGTCTCCATGCCAGCGCCGCTGTCTCACCCCCTCACATTGTGATGAGAGTACCATGGGGGTGGCAGCGTGTTTCGGATATTTTGATGGTGATGGAGAACACCTCTGTCAGAACTGAGAACCGTGGTGTATTGAAATCCCACCCCACCTTTTCTGGGGAGGTGATGCCATCCACTTCTCATGCTCACTTTCTCTCTCCAGGTGCTCCCATTGCAAAACTTTGTGATAGGTCCCCTAAGCCACTTGTGAGTAGTAGGTAGGTCCTCTCAGCCACTTTTGTGTAGTAGCTGTTTGGCTTGGAAAACCTGGGATTGTCAGAACCTTCTGCATTAAAAACCTGATTGGAAGAAGTGAAATATGCTTCCCCACTGCCTGCCTTCTGTGTGGGCAGTGCTGGGTTTCAGGGTAACGTGCCATCTGCTGAAGAGAAGGGCAATCTTTCCCTGGACTTCCATAATACATGAGTAAGGTCCCTAGAGAATAAAATTGTACTCCAGAGTTTACCGGCCCCTTTCCTTTCCTGAGACATCAATATTTTTTCCAGTGTTGCTCTTCTGTAAAACTTGGGCTGGAAAGTTGCACCTGGTGCATTCTGTGCCTCTGGGACTTTGGAGTGGTCACTGTGACACTAGTAGGAAAAGGAATAAATCTTTCATGGGGTGGTAGGTAGACTAGACTGGAAAAACTCTGATGGACAGGTGGAAAAAAGAGACTCATCAAAATTAAAAACCTCAAAAAACCCAAATTAGTGTCCCTTAATTTTAAAGTTTTATAAATTATTTGCAAAAGAGATTCTGATATGTCAAACCAGCCTGCTTCAATGATTTTTTCTTTTTTTTTTTTTTTTAATTTTTGCCTTGTATACCATAAAAAATGAAGAGCTGAATTCAAACAACCTGTTTGAAGCACTCAAAAATGTAAAATATGCAGGAATTCTCCCTTGTGAAGAATTTTTGACAGTCCCTGGTTTTATTGCCCTTCAAAATGAAACCAAATTTTAAAATCTCAGAATTTTTCATAAGGCAAAATTTCTGCTCTCCAGGCAGCTGTAGCAGTGAGTTTGCCAGAGACAATGAATGTCAGTATGTTAATAAGACATTTGCTGTAAGTAATAGTTTGGGGACTGATAGAATATTGAAGGACTGTAGAATATATTAGTACTCTGGTCTTGCAAGGAGACAACTAATAAAAGAAATTATGTTTTCATCGGTTACCATCAGTAATCAATATACTTGGTTTTCCACTACAGCTGTATTTGTTATTCATCTGTGCTGTGTGCATATTATAACGTCAGTTGAAGACAGTTACTGTTTTTTATGAGAACTCCAATGTTGTTATTGATATGCTATTCTGTTTTGCGATTTCAGAAGAGGAAGAGGTGGAGGTGGCACAAGACATAACTGTTCGAGTTATGTCCTCTCAGTCTGTGCTCGTTGCTTGGACAGACCCACTGTATGAAAAACAGAAGGTTGCAGCAAATAGGTAGTTAGCCCTGTCTTTTCTTTCCTAAATGCATACTGAAGGTGAACTGCTGCCAAAGCACTACTGATTGCTTTTGCATTTATTTAATTACAGTTGGTATGAGAATAATTTATTTTAGGGCATAGGATTTTGCATATCCCTACCTATGACAATAGCTGGTAGGGGATGCTTCAGAGAAGTTGTTAGAAACCTGACGTGGGTGGATGTGGGGTGATATACCCTACTTGCCTCCCTGCACCCTGGTCTCTAGTATTTAGAGGTCTGTGTAAGTGCTGAAATACAGGGGTTTAGATCCCTTCTGAAATGTTGTCAACACCAACCAGGGATATTTTGTTATTCAAATACTGGTATATCACCGTGGTCAGCAAATACCCACGTGTTCGTGGGGAAAGAAGTGGTGGGGGACAGGGCAGAGCCCACAGAGGCGAGTTGTTGAGTTGGATTGTCAGAGCAGACTACAGCTTCGAGGCAACCATGCAGTGGGTGAAGGAAGCATCGCTACAATGGGAAAGATGCCCATCAGTGCCCCCTGTATCTGCTGACCCTCCGCAATCCCCATGCAGCTGAGGCTGAGCAGGTCAGGGTCTCCTGTGAGTGGGAGAGCTTGGCTCGCAGCAGTTATAAGAGAGATAATAAGCAGAGAAATGGGCTGGAAAATGCCAATGGTCTGAAAGCACTGGATTGTGTTGCCTAGTCTGGGTGCACCAAAGGGCTGTGCAGCCTGGTGCTGAAACACCCTGAGGGGCACAGCAGGAGAAGTGGTAGTTTTAAATGTTCTCAATTTCCTTGTGGAAGCGGTTATCTGGGCAGACACGTGGGAAAGAAGCTGCTCGCGCTGCTCTGGAGCAAGGGGCTCCCAGCCATCCAGCCGTGCTCATGGCCACAGGGCAGCGAGATGGTGGTGCGAAGCCCCCGGGATGCCTGGCTTGGTTCAGAAAGCCCTGCAGCTTCCCCTCCCTGGGGCAGGAGGTGTTTTGAATAAAAGGCTGGAAAGAGTGGTTCATCCCTCGGGGTGAAAGCAATCAGACTCTATTAGAGGGATGCACAAATGTTTGCTTAGATGCTGGCTCTTGGTGGTGGTGGTACTTTGTTGTCTGCATTTTGGTAGGTTCTCCAGTAAGCCACAGCAGGCTAGCTGAGGGGAAAGCAGCCGCGTCCCTCTCTGGTCCTGCTAATGTTAGGTTTTGACATGTGAACTTTTATTTTCGTGTGTTCTGATACCAGGCAATACAGTGTTCGCTATCGGGAAAAGGGGGAATCGGCAAGGTGGGATTACAAGCAGGTGTCCAACCGGCGGGTGCTGGTGGAGAATTTGGTGCCGGACACCATGTACGAGTTTGCCGTCCAAATCTTGGAGGGAGAAAAGGAAGGCAAATGGAGCGTGTCTGTTTACCAACGGACCCCGGAGGCAGGTATGTATTCAAAGGTCTTTGGGATAACACAAGTCTTGGGGTTTGAGCTGTGAAATTGGCCTGGCTTGAGGGAAAGCCAGAATAAGTGGTTGGAGATGTGGGAAAAGCCTCGGTGCTGCTGCCTGTGTCCCTGCAGCAGTGTCCTGGGGAGCACACCGGGGCCGCTCCTGCGGCGCGACGAGAACAGGGGGAGATGGTTTGGGTATTTCTGGGGGATAGGTCAGCACCCGGGACCCCTGCAGCTGGGTGTGCATCTTCTTTTGGGAGGAGCAGCCTGGCTGCTGTCCCTCTCTGTGGGCAGCAAATTCAAATCCTGCCTCCACCATGGAGAAGCTGTGGGGCCCCTTTGGTACAGGGAAGGTCTGTGACAACCGAATTAGCATGTCGTTCCAGCTAAGCCACAGTAGCAGTCTCGTGCAGACAGCCTGTTCCTAAAAGTATGGGATAACGTTTCACCACAAGCGTCTGATAGAGAGGTGTAATATAGGCACACACGGACCTGAGCCATGTGTGCTCTTCACATTTACCTTTGAAATGGCCGTATGGGAATTTCTGCTGTGAGAAGAAGGAGCAAAAGGTGTATGCCGTGTAGGTCGGCTTTTCTTACTTGCCTCTTCTGTGTATGGCTGTTTCACAGCTCCTGCCAGTGCACCTGAAAATTTGGATGTTTGGCCGCTAAAGGGGAAACCAACCTCTGTAGCAGCATCCTGGGATGCTCTCCCAGAGAGTGAAGGAAAAGTCAAAGGTAAGTCATCGCTGTCGGCTTTTAACCCCCTCAAAGAGCTGGTCTTCTCAAAGCCAGACTGCTGCTCTGCAGCAAGCTGGAACCGGTGACTGTGCCAGGATTTTTTCACTTGTTAATGGCTTATACCCAAGCAGGATTTTCTTGTTTCCAGCCCAGCGTCTCAGCACCGCCTCTGGGAAGCCATTGTCACTGTGTGCCTGGGGTGTCACAGAGCTTCCAGGGGTGTCACCTGTGCACGCTTACCTCTTCTTCCCTTAATAAGCAGGTCGAAACGGAGCTCAAGCAGGAAGCTTCCCAAAGGATTTGTAAGTTAGGTGAAGAAGAAGTTGGGTAGTTGCCAAGAAAGTGAGTGGGTTTATGTTGTGTTTTATTTCTAGTTTATCGCGGAAAGAAAGCCTCAGCTTAAGAAGCAAGCACAAACAGTGATTTCAACAGATATTATGCATAAGCCCTGTGTATTGTAGCGTTATTGTACATGGTCATAAAGCTAATTTGTCAGTGGCTATTTATTTGCATAGAATTAAAAAAAAAAAAGCTTTCTGGTATTTCTTTTTTCCTTTTTCCCTCTGAAAATGAGCAGGGTGATTTTCTTGGCTACTCCCATTCTCCAGTGGTTGACAGGATTGAGTTACAGAAGTTTCTGGAGGTGCCTTATCAGCACTGTAGCATCTCAGGATTTAAAAAACCTTCGGCCTGGAGGGAAGTGTACCGTGTCTGCATACAAGACCTACTTTATGTGTTCTTCAGGGTAGTGGTGGAATTCCTTCCTCTTTGAAGTCAGCAGGAGTCTTGCCAGTTCCTTCAATGAAGCTGCAATTGTGTCCAAGAATTATTATTTCTTAAAGTAGGGTCATGCAGGGATATTATCTGAAATTTCAAATCTGCTCCTAATTTTGAGCAGTCTGTAGCCCTTTGTCCATTTTTGTTTGCTGATCTTTAGATGATTCATCCAAGGCAATCATTTTAAAGATACCTAATACTCAAGGGCTGAATGCTTATACGTGTCTAATATGTAATTGTTTTTCTTGAATATGAAGTATTATAGGAGAGGTCTTATTTTTAAACTAAATAAATGACAAAACTTATATTTATACTGGCTAAATGAAGTTACTGAATTAGCAGTTCATGGTTGTTTTGACAGCACGTGGTAACCTGGGATTTTTGTCTTTTGGTCCTTTTGTTTTTCTACCCTGTCCTTTTATATACTTATACCACATATTAAAGTAATGGGAGAAAATGCCCTCCAGGAACCATCTGAGAGTTACCAGAAGTTACAGCAGTGCCTCTGCAATTAAAGCAACTCCTGTGTATCTTAAAACAAACAAAAAAAAATCCAAAGCTTACCATGACTTCTAATACATTGATTTTTTTTTTCAACTGAGCATTCAATGCATTTGTGTATAAAATATCGATGACTTTTTTTTCTTTATTTCAATGACCTATGCATGGTTAATTTCTTAATACAATGAATATGGACTCGTTTTCAGAAAAAAATTGTTTCCCATTTTTAAAGATGTTGTTATGTTCTAGAGGTTTCCCATCATGGCACTGCGACTCCTCAAGTATTACTGTGTTTCTTTGTGTAGAGAGAGAAAACTGGCAGCCCTTGGAATTTATTTTCAAAACCGTGTTTTGGTGCAATACCCACACCTCTTACAGAGGATTGAAAAGAAAAGGAAGCCTGCACATGGCTGAGATCTTACCTGCATTCCTTGGGAGTGCAATGGGAAGACTCCTCTTCATGCCTATAATTATTGCTATAGGGGTGAAATTTCTCTCAATACCGAAAGCTAATACAGAGCACAGGTACCACAGTAATCCTAAACTGAAAGATGAGAGCAAGGTGAGTTTCGGAAGTGGCAACAAGACCTTGCCTTTCTCTCTCTGCAGTGGTGTTTGGCCATGGCTGTAGTTAAGCACAGTGTGTCAGATTTTGATTTTGTTGGACAGGCGTGCTATTGCTACCATTTGGCAATGTGCAGTGCTGTTATTTCCTGGTAGAAGTAGCTCTTCTGAATAAGAACTTCAATCACCCAGGCATGAATTTTACCTACTGGCCTGTAGATTACAGCTAAAACCCCTCCTAAGCAAAGACTCAGCTGGAAACACTTATATTTGACTGCAGTAATATTGTTTTGAAGATTAAAGTGAGTGCTTTAGTGTTTTCAGGGGGATGCCCCTCAGGCTCCAGCACTGCTGAGGAATGCGTATATGGCCTTTGGAGCTGCTGGAGTTTCACCACACTGGACTGGCAGAGCTGCTTTTGCATGACTAGGCTCTTAAAGTACAGTGCAATTATAGCTGTGTGAAGGCTCTGTTGGAAATGTAGGATAAGAAAGCAATTAATAGTAATGAATAATGTCACCTGATTTTAATAATGATGTCTTGAACAATAATTATGTGAATATACCATTTTGTTGTTCTTCCAAATAATTTCTGTGAAAAAGGAAAATTTTTAAAGATTCTTATTTGCTGTGGACATAGCTACAGTCAGGAATGCGTGTTGTCCACCATTGTGAGCAAGTTATGTTTTGGAAGATATTATCTGGATCGTGTGTTGTTGATTGCAAATATCTTGGTAGCAAATCAGTAAGTTTAAAATTTCTCTTTCTCTTGGGAAGTCTAAAATCTGCTCGTGGTTCGTCAGCTGTAACAACACAGATATTCTGATCATATCAATCTGCACTGCCTAACATTTGCACAGTCTTTCAGGCTAGATTTCCAGAAATAGCAGGATAGTGTGTATTTTCCCGGAAATGTTCATACATGTTTTCTGCCTCCAGTGCGTTTTCTCTTTGCAGGTTTCCTCTGTTATTTCTGATTTGGGACAGGTGATTTTTTTCAGAGGACTCGATTTTTTTCCCTGTATTAGTTGGTGTCCAGAAACAAAAAAAGGTCTCCTGGTGCAGCACACCAAACCACACAGTAGTTGGTGCTGTAACTTTCTCATGGACCCCACACCTTCTCTGGAAGTGTGCATGGCTGTCGTCCGGCTCCTCTTGGTGACACTTCACTCTGATGGGCATTGTTGCTTATATATTTTTACAAAGGTATAGCTAACATATTCTGTCTCAGTCATTAGGTCATTCATGTGACTTGGTTTTGTCTGTTAAGGTGGACAAATGTTCAACTTACCTACATATATATGTATATATCTCTCATGTCTTTATACTCCAGCTGTTGACTCAGCGTGCATTGCTAGTGTATTAATTTTAGTAATGCACATTCTAATTCATCCTACCCATACAGTCTGTCCGCTGGAAACAGGACTGTTTTCAGTTTCCTCCTTCCAACCGTCTGCCAAATCATTTCAGAATACATTCTTTCATACGCCCCGGCTCTCAAGCCATTTGGAGCAAAGTCCATCACCTACTCTGGAGCTACAACATCAGCCATAATAGATGGTCTGCAGGCCGGGGAGCGCTATATTTTCAAAATTCGTGCAGCAAACAGGAAGGGACCAGGTCCTCAGTCTAAAGCCTTCAGTGTCGCCATCCCAGCAGGTGAGCACCAAGCTATGCACCGATTGCATAGTCCGCCCATTCTTGCCTTGGTCCCAGTTATGTTAATTCTTACTGACTTAGCTTCTTCTGTATTCCGTCTAACCCGTGGGATTTTACTTCCTTAATAGTGTTTGTTAGCTCTTTTCATCACTATATTGTCCAAAGATATTTTTGTAGGTAAGCGTTGGTCACTGTGCAGCATGTAAAAGGTCATTTTATGGACATTTTAACATCTTAAATAAATGCATACCATACTCTTATTTCCTGCATGAAAACACTATGTGCTCTTGTTATCCAAAGGCCAAAGAATGCAATGCTTTGGGTCTTTGGTTGCGCTATTCTGGACAACTCCCGCTCTTGAAAGTTGCTTAGAGTGGCTTACTCAGATACTACGCCTTGCTTTTGCTTCTTGCCAAAAAGATGCTGTTGTGGGGACAGAAGATTTGCTGAGTTAACTAAAAATGTGGGCCACAGCCTCAGATGGCAGCACTATGCCAACAACGTGACTAAGCTCTGCTGAGAATTTGGTACCACTGATAGGATGTTGCAGTCCCTGCTTTTAGATATTTGATTTTAATTGTTCTAAGTTTTACCCAAGCTACAATAATTCTATGCAGGTACCTTCCTACAAACCAAAACTTGCTCAGTTGTACTCCACAGGCTGGTTAATACAACAGTAATTATTGTCTCATTTTCTCATAAGTTGTTTTGTTCTTGGTACCTGGTTGGCTGCTTCTATTGGTCATTTTTTTGTGCTGCTTCTATTGTTGTGAATAAACACTTTTTCCCTCCCCCCCAGTTGCTCATGAGGATTCAATTGGTCAACAACAAACAAATAATGAAGATAATTCAGAGGCTAAAAAACCTGGGAGTGCTGGCTCATCTCCTCGAACTTCTTCTGTTTCTTCAAAAGTCCAGCCATCGCTTTCCTCTAAGCAGTCATCTGTTCGTTCACCTAATGTTAGTGATAAAAAGAGTCTTCTTTCTGAATATAAGAATAAAATCTTGACTCGAGGGGTCCTAAGTAAATCTCAGTTACCTTCTAGAAGGACAGGAGAGCTGAGACCTGATCTCCAATCCACTGAGGTGACAGATGATCGCGATTCCTCCCAAGAAGCTTCAACAACGCCACCGAAAGCCCAGGATCAGAGGAGGAATGTTAGACCCTTGTCCCTTAGTCGGCCAGTCCACCCTGTCCTTGCCTCAGGGAGGACCTCTGTTCGAACTCACACATCAGATGTGTTACGGCAGATGAGCACGGAGAAACATGAGCCACCAGCACCGTTACCATCATCAGTACAACACTCTTCTGCCTTGTCTGTTCCTAAATACACAGATAATGAAACAAAGCAACTGAGGCAAAGCAACACTAATGTGCCTTCTAAAACCTCTTCCCATCCTCTGCCTGCCAAAAATAATGATCTTGTGGGAAACACGGAAGGAAAGCCAGACCCCATGCTGGTGAAAGTGTCTTCTAAAACTCCAGAGCCTAGTCACCCGGCTTTGCCATCAAATCAGCAGTCTACTATCTCTCATGAGGTTGTCCCAAGCCATCCCAGTAGGTCTGGCTCTCTAGGTCATTCACATCAACCCTCTTCCAAATCAGCAGATTCCCATGCTCATAATGAGTTTGACAGTGAGGAAGCAGAGGACAGAGCAGGACGGCCCAGTTCTAGGTCACAGCAGACAGGGCTTCCCTCAAGCTCTAGTTCTCGCGCATGGAAGGATTCAAAATTAGCTGCGGTGGCAGCCTCATCGAGGTCTGCTGTTTCTGGTCACACGTCACCTCACTCTCACCGCTCCACCAGTGCCAAATCTGACGGAAAGGATGTTGATAAGAATTATAGGGAGGACTCACAAGATGCAAACCCCTTCTTTCCTTCTCTACCATCTTCCAGGCAGTCTTCTTCAGCAATCTATTCCAAGAGAAGAAATCCTCAGGTCAATTCTGATTCTCACCTCAGAGAGACACATGGTGAAAAGTCACCCCGCTCTGACTCAGAAGAACAACAAAGTCGAGCAGCTGCCCCAGGAAAGCATTCTCTTTTGCAGTCTTCTCTTTCCAAACATAAGCCTGAAGATCAGGACAGCCGAGAGGTAAAAGAAGTGCTTGCTCGATCAAAACCAAGTGTATCTTTGCCTAAAAAGACATTCCCCTCTCATCTTCCACTGGAGGAGACCTCCCACTCAGAGCCTCCACAGGGGGCACAAACTAGTCCTTCCTTACTGCATTCAAGGGGCCGGCGCCTCCCGTCTCCCATCTCATCCCAGAGTAACGAAGAGTTGCGGGAAGGTGATGATGAGGATGTAACAGAAAACAGTGATGGAGCAAGCAGCCGCTCTGTGTTTCCTAAAGAGGTGTCCTCTTCTAGGAGATTACCTGCATCTTCCTCTCAGGGAGGCTCCAGTTCATCTCTATCAAAGCAACAGCAGCCAGGTTCTCAGGTACCTTCCAACAAACCTAAACTTACTCAGCCAGACTCCAGTTCTGCCAGTGATACAGCAAAAGACAACCAGTATAATCCAAGGTTGTCATCCACTTCTTTGAGACAAGCTCGTCCTTCATCACCTACTCGCTCAAGGGTCGCTACAAAAACAGTGTCCCAAACAGAGAAAAGATATGGCCTGTTGTTGCCCTCAAAAATGCTTAAAGCTGAACTTCCTCAAAAAGTTCCTTCCTCCTCTTTATCTAAATCTCGTCAGCCAGTTTCTAATGAAGAGGATGATTATTACAGTGAATATGATCAGAAAGAAGTGGAACAGAAACCCACATCTTTGGCAGCAAAATGGTCCCCTTCTGTTTCTAGAGGTAGCAAAAATGCATACGATGACACTACTAGCAATAAAAGGAAATCTATGGACACTCTTCTACCTCACAAAGTAAGCTCTGAAGAGGAAGAGAAGGAAAAAACTCCAACATTAAAAATATCTTCTCCCGAATCACCAGGAAGCTCTGCCATAGCATCACGGATTACTCAGTTCTCTAACAAGCATACTCCATCGAAACCAAGCTTTGTCTGGCCACGTTCTTCTGCATCTACCACGACACACACTGTTTCTCCAACAGTTTCTTCTTCCACTTTGTCTCCTCGCCAGCGGCTATTGAACTCCAGGCTACGGAGCCCCTCCCAGCGGCAATTTGTTAGACCTCCTTATAGACAAGGTATCTTGTCTTTGTTGTAGTAATGTCACTGAACTGTGTTTTTCCTAAGGCCAGCAGTTAGATAAAAAGTCTTCCATCAGAATGTAGGTTCAGTTATTTAGTATAATGTATTACTTTTTATTTTGGTGGTTCTCAGGGAGCCTGGTTCTTGAGGACATTGCCTAATCAGTGTAATGTGGTGCCCCAGAGCTTTGCTCCTGTGTTCTGGTTGGCACAGGATCCCATGATCCACAGAGGAGATGACAGAGTTAGGTGCTAAATTGGAAGAAGAGCTATGTTCTTTACTGAGCAATGACCTCACTGAATGCTCACTGAAAGCACATTTGTCCTCAGAATATGACAACCTCTCAGATATATTGCTCTTCATTGTATGGATAACTAAAAGGCTTTTTGTAGGTTATATAGTGCTACCTTGCCCACACCTAGGCAGAAAGGTGTTTTCTCATGCTGTCCTGGCATTCTATGTTTTCTTTAAGCCACTTTTCTCTTTTTTTCTAAGTGACAGCTCAGGGTTGCACTTTCCTCGAGGACTGCTCACATCACAGTCAGGCCCTCTAATACGTTTATGGCTGCGATTTAGCCCAAATGTTAGAGGCTTGCTTTCTGGCAGAATATCTGCTGACCCTGGGTAGTGGAACAGAGGATCTACTACACGTCAAGGTGTCTCACCTATCGATTCCCCACGTTACCTATGGAGAATCCCAGACAATCTCGGTGACTTTGCTAGGTAGAAATATTTTTTCTCCCTCCAATGCATGGACATCCAAAATAGAAGTGAGTGACCTGAGTGTTTTAATAAATACCTTTTATGCTATATGTAGTGAACAATGTTTTGTTTAATGCAGCCTTAATGTTATACAGTGAGGACCATGCAGCTGGACTATTGTATTTGCTATGCTTTAGTCAGACTCAGTGTTGTGTAGAGGTCCACCAGCTCGCAGAGCTTTAAGATGGGAGTGGACCTTAAATAATACCATGGAGGATGAGATGCATAGCATGAAAGAATAATGGATTTCTCAGTGGAGGTTGTATACCAGCTTACTGCTAGCCATGCAATTGGGAAGTTAAGAGCTGAGGAATGTTCAGTTAATATATATGGTTTTGTTTTTTTCTTCAGTTAATATATGTATGTATTTTCATATATATTTTTCTGGAGGCTAGTGTCCTGGCTAGGATGTGAAAATTGCTGCCCTTTCTGAGCTGGACGGCCTGCAGCTCAGTGCCACTGCTTTTCCACTTCTGAGCTGAGTGTGCCTCTGTGTAGCAGTGTTTTTTCAGCTAGAGAAGGAAAGTCCTTCCTTTTACAGGTTTAAAAAAAAAAAAAAAGAGGCAATTCTCATCCCCTCTCCTTTCAGTTCATCACTACAGCTTTGTATAAGGGTAGGATTGAATAAGTGGTTGTGTTTAACAAGGATTTCTTCCCTCACCCCACTCCTCAAAAGTTTACGAAGATCACAAATATTTTAATGGCTGTAGTGCCATTTAGAAATGTTGCCCTGCTTTCTTAAAAAACCAAGAAGGAATAAAGAGACCAAAGAAACACGGTAGAAACAAACCATGAGTGTTCAACCTCTTCAGAAGAAACCATTTCAGATGCTTGTGTCAGCTGTGGGGATCTGACAGTGTCACAACAGTTGCTTCAAGCAGAAATGAAATGCCTGGTTTGCTGAGTGTGGTGAGGGCTCTTTCTGCTCTCGTTTATGTCCAGAAAATGCATTTCTTTGCATTTTAAAATGTGGTTTGTAGGTTGAACAGCTTTCTTCAGAATAGTGTGTTTTCTTCTCTGTTTCAGGTTACAATGGCAGACCTAATCTAACAACAAAAAATGGAAATGGAAAAATAATACCTGGTAATAATGGAAAACCAAGCGGACAGAGAGTAATCAATGGCCCTCAAGGAACAAAGTGGGTAGGGTGACCTTCTCTCCAAATTCAAGATGCTTTGGCCTTTTATTGTGCTTACATTTTCATTAAGAAAAGAAAGGAGAACGGTGCCCTCAGTCAATGAAGCTGTAAAGTGAGAGGTTATACTTGGTGATCTAGTTTCCACTGTTCCATTAAAATCTAATGACAAACTTCTTCCATTATTTGAACATTGTAAACGCCTGATTTAAAGCCTGATGGCTTCAATTTTCAACTATAGCATTACTCCCATAGATTTAGTGATTTTTTTCCTCAAAGTCAGTGGGACTTAACGCTCCCCAGTGACTCAGGGCTTGTCTGCTGTGCAGTGTGAGTGGGGACTGCCCAGGATAGCTGCTGGGAAAGATGTGTTCAGCAATGCTTCTACCAGACTCGCACTCCAAGGAGAAGCTCATGAGCAAGAGTATTGAAATGTAAGGTCATTCCATAAGTGTCACAGTGCTTTAAATGCACATACATAGGTATCTTTAAGCATTTTTCCGTTTGTACAGACATGTTTCTAGGGGTATTTTCAGAAAAGTTCAGGTGCCATTGATAGGAAAGCCCCACTAGGTGCCTGCATGCCCAGACCTTGTCTTAAAATCCTTTCCAGTGAGTTTTAACCAACCAATGCAAGGAAGGAACTGGTGTTTCCTGTGTGTTTGCCCAAATGCTGAGCAGGAGGAGACTGTGACCAGCCTCCCTGGCGGCAGTAGAGCTGCTCACACACAGCATGACACCTAGAGACATTTATTTTATGGCCACCTCAATCTTAGATTTGCATTAGAGGAATATAAAAAGGTGCATCAAGTATGTCACGTTCAAGGGAAGCATTTTGAAAAGCATGCCCAAAGCCCTTTAAATAGACTTCAGAAAGTGGGCTAGAAAGGTCCTTGGGAGGCCATGGGGCATCGCTCTTCCCTGTGAGAGGACGGCATTGCTGCAAGCAGGACGAACACCTTGTAAAGGTGACACAAGAGGATCTGTGTCAACATCTGGGGCCTGGAGGGCTTCAGAGACTGATCTCATGATCTACTGTCCCTCCTGCTACAGTCTTTTTGCCAGCACCAAATGTAAGTCTGTCTTGCCAACCTGGAACTGCTGCTCACATCCTCTTCCCAGTTTCCTCCTAGCACTTAACACCTTTTGCATTTTTGTGTTCTGTGGCTTGGTGTCTGTTACCTCAGGTTAAAACAGTATGCAATTCGGCTGTTTTGGATTGAAATAGCAATGAGGACTGGATTTTAACTGCAGTTACCTCTTGAATTCAGTCCAAGCTCTCAGACAGTTTTGTTTTATGAGACAGAGGCTTTTCTTCAGTCTCCTACACCAATTACAATCTTAGCTACTTTGTTTTCACTGCTGTTTCAACCTAAATTAACTAGTTTAATTTTTCCTTTTTTTTTTTTTTTTTCTTATTAGTAGACATACTTTTAAATCCTGTCTTCAAAAAGGCTCAGGGTCGTACTGAAATCAATATTACAGGAATCTACCTTAGAAGTTTTGCAGCCCAAGAAAATCAAGGGAGTTGCTCCTTTGCATGTGAGAGCTATAGTAGACGATATGAATACGGTTGTTGTGCAACTCTGGAGCCCAGCTCCTGGGGATTTGCTTTCTTCAGTAGCGATTTTTCAGTGATTATTATACAATTAGTGTCTCACTTTTAAAAGTCTGTGGGTGTTGTGTGTTGTAGCTATTCCTGAACATCAGACTTAACATCTGAATTTCCCCAGGATTTCTGTTGCTGTGAAATTTGATTTCACCTCCTCTTGTGTTAGCTAAACTTGAGTCCATCTATTACTTTTAGATTGTAGATCTTGACCGAGGGCTAGTGCTAAATGTTGAAGGAAAATACCTCCAAGATTCACAAGGCAACCCTCTCCGAGTGAAATTAGGAGGGGATGGACGTACAATTGTTGGTAAGTGACAGCTTCCTTCTTACAGAAAAAAAAATCTACAGTTTTTGTGCACATGGTGTATGAGTCTTTGAACTGTTGAAAGCTTCAGGCATCCCCAGGTCCCATGCAAGCCATTTGGACTTGCTTGTACCTCAGGTCTCCATCAGGCAGTCAGCGCATTGCAGGACCTGGGGAGGCTTTGGGGCATCCTCTGGGGCTCCAGAGTATGAGGCGGCAAGAATCACCCAAGTACATCTCACTTGTACCAGTATTGGGAAGGACTGCAGAACTGAGCCAGAATAAGGACTGATGCTTGTTTATATCTTTGTTTGCATAGAAATAATTATTCCCCACCACTAGCACTGTACCAGTCATATGTATGTGATTATTTTATTTTTTCTTCCGAAACTGACCACAAATAGTAAAAAACCCCCTGTGTGTGATCTGTGAAAATGCTGCTGTTTGCATATCAGTCCACCTGTATAGATCTCTTGAATGCAAATTCAGTGCCTGCTGTTAAACTGGTTACCATGAATATTTGCAGTATCCAGAATTTGGCACAAAAGTTTACCTGCAGTGACAGCATCTCACCAGCTTATCCCAGTTTTTCCTTGCACATGTTTGACATTAGAGAGCAGAATATGGATTTGTCATACCTTTCATCAACAGTTACGAGACCGACTTAGATTAAATGCAGGCACTGTGTGCACGTTGTGATTCTGAAGTGAAACCTCACTGCAGTCTTCCCAAGAAGTGTTTATCAAACAGCTGATAAAAGCAAACACCACAGTGCTTTATCTGAGGTTCTTCTGAACCATTTTCCAGCTTCCTTAGCCGTGGCTTTTTCCTAGATAACAACCTTCTTTGTCAGCTTAGTTACAGGAGGCTGTAATCGCACTGTCAGCGCTCTTGTGCTGTCTACTGTTAATAAATACCATGCTACAAGCCTGAAATGGATTAATGGTGAGATTTTTTTGGTTTTGATCTTCTCTCTTAGATGAAAAGGGTGCCCCAATGGTGAGTCCTGATGGATTACCTTTGTTTGGACATGGCAGATTTAGTAAACCTGTAGCAAGTGCACAAGATAAACCAATAATAAGCCTTGGAGGGAAACCTCTGATTGGTCTTGAAATGATTAAGAAAACAACCACTCCCTCAACTACTACTACAACAATACCCCCAACAACTACCACAACAACTACTACAACCACTACAACAACTCTTGCTACAACTACCACCACCACTCCTGAACCAACCACCACCGCACCACCCACTGAGAAACCACCCCCAACCTGTCCTCCAGGCACCTATGGACAGTATGATGACGAGGGAAACTTGCTGTTGGGGTTTGATGGCCTGCCAGAGTGCAATGCAGAAGGTAACTTTCTTTTGTGCCATTCAAACTTCTTTGGTTGTGCTGTTTGTGCAGCAGTTACGCAAATGTAAAGTGGGAAAGTGTCTGCCTCTGAAGATTTTGGTCTGTGTGATAAGGTAGGAGCTGAGATTGGAGCAGCTGAAGAAGGGTTTGGGCATAAAAAGAGTTTTTCACCGGAAAATGTCAACTTTCCCCAAAGCTGAAGCTTTTCTTGGAAATATGTTGATTTCAGCAAAATTCTTGTGTTGAATCCAGCCTTGTCACATATATTCACACACGTGAGCACAAGTATAGGTAGTTGTTTTGTGGTCAAAGCACTCACATACAAAGAAGTCCTCACACCAGTTCAGGCCAGGGAAGGACCTGGAGGCACTATACATTTTGTCTACTTTGTGTTCATTTCTTACAATAAATTCTGAAAAGTCTCTCTTTTGAGCCATGGTGGAACCAGCTTTTGCAAAATTGGATTCTTGTTCTCTTGCCAGCCCTCGGAGATAGAGATTGTCTAGCAGGAATGTAGCATAGCACGGATGAAGCTGGGGAAAGACAGCCCTGGCTCAATAAGACATAGAGTTGTGCACTAATTTCTTTCTCGTCTGAAAATAAAAAACAGTGTCGGTGCCTGTCATTGTTTCCCTGTTGCAGTCATACAAGCTTAGGATGTGGTGCCAAACTGAAATCCAAAGTAAACAAATATAAATGCACTAGAGTCCTTGGGTGTTGAGCCTGTTCCTACCACGTTTTACCCTTTCATGCCCTGAATGTTGCATTGCAAACCAGTTAGCTGCTTAGTTTGCAAAACCAGATCAGGGAGCACCATGGTAGTCGTTATCCTTTCCATCTGTAGGTAATCCCCAACTCAGCCTATAAATGGGCAGTAGCAGCACGGCAATAACCTAAACAGGTTGGCAGTCAGACATCTGCCAACTGCAGTAGCCAGTTTTAATGGGTGATGAAACCCACTTTCCCCCATACACCTGTATATCTGAAGCCAAAGTAGATTTACAAGTAGGTCACGTAACCATGGCCTAGGAAGCTAAGCTATTGCTTTGAAGAGTGCGGAGATATGGAAAGATGTGGCTTCAGCGGCTCACACTGAGTCTAAGAATGGCATCTTCGGAAAGGATCTCGGAAGCAGAAGACTGAAAATTCCCTTGCCAGCTACCCTGGGTAAGTAATGAGTCAGCGATGTTAGTGCCTTATACAGGTGGAATTAGAATGATTTATAGGGTTAATATTTATCTAACAGTTAGCCCCATGTTTGACAGTGTATTTATAGACATGTGTGTGCATATGTACATATGCATGGATGTGTACACACACAAACGTGTATAAAACTGACCATCATCATTAAATATTTCTGTGAAGATTCTTGATTTTCCCTTTGGTGCTTTTATTGCTCCTAATTGTATTTACAAAAGTGTTACAAATATTGTTATATATGGTCACCCTGATATTTTCAAAGTTGCTTAAAGGGGACCATGATTTTTGATAAAGTCCCTCCCATTCCCGCCGTCTCCTTTTGCTTCCCTTAAATGTTGCTTATATCTTGTAATGCTTCCTCTCTTTGGCCTGTGCTATTTGAGACCTGAAGGACCTCTTCTGAGAATTACAAGAACAGTAAGAGTTCATGAAATATGTCTGGGGTTAATCTGAGCGTGGGCTCCAGAAGCTGAACAGCAAAAAGCTTTGCAGTATTATTTTTAGCAGAGTTGTGGGCTGGGGAATTTTCATGTGATTTTATGAATATTTAAAAACATTCTGCTTGGGTTTTTTGCCTTCTACCAGATGGGCTTGCTGAATCCTTGAACTTTGTTAGAGGCATGAATGAAAACTAGATTTTTACACAGGCTGCATGTTCAATGAGAATGGCCGTTAAGTCACTCCTAAGCTGTCTGGCATTTCAACAGTATGTCTGCAAATGCATCACAGTGGAAGACTGAAAGGAAAAGATGGTGCTGGATTTCTACTTCTTAACTGCTATATAGCTTGAGCAATATTAGTCCCTACCTGGCAATTATGAAAGTTTCTCTGAAGAGTAATTATTAGGATTTTCTTGATTTTTTTTTTTTTTTTTTTTCATCCTGGTGACCTGTCTCAACAGTTGACAAACACAGCAAAACAACCTGCCTGTTCCACCGAGGAACTTGCTTGAAAAGAAAGCATCTTTGTGGTATTTATTTAATGATGGCTGGTTTTGTTTAACGAGTGCAGTGTCTATTTCAAGAGGGATAAACAACTACTACTTGAGCTATCAAAACATTTAATGCAGTTTTCCCTTGACCATTTCCAAATGATATTTTTATGTTGTCTTTCCCTTTAATCTGAGTCTGGAAAATATGCCAGATCATTTAATGAAATATTTTTTCTGCCAAAGCTTGATATTTGTTGCTAAGTGCTTTACTCACAAACAGCCAGGGGCTGCAAGTGCCAAAGCCCACCGCCAAATGTTCTACTTAAGCCTTGGCAAATTCGTGTAGTTTCTGGCAGGATTTTTGCTCGACCCAGCAGAATTTATTGTCAACATTTCACAAGATTCAGCAGTCTTTAACTTTCAAGAAGAAGTTTGGCCACACAAGCGTGATTTGTCAGTGAAATCAGCTAAACCTTTTTCATTAACTCACAAGGAAAAAAAAAGGTGGAGTCTTAACCACATGTTACATGTGATAAAATCAAGTGATGGTTGTGCAGTCTGCTGTCCTTACAGATGCCAGAAGACTATGGCGAGCGGTCATAGCAAGACTTAGCCTCATTTGGTACAGGCAGGGTTCACTGAAGAGCTGCAGCGAAGAGTGATGGAGCAAGATGGAGAACTGTAGCTGGTGTATGTACAGAAAATTATAAAGCGAGAGGTCTTTTGGGAAGTACCCCTACCGTGGCCATGCCACAGCTAATGCTAAAGAAGCAGACAGCAAAGTAGAAGAGACTGAACAAGTACAAAAATAGAAAATAAAATATGGTTTTGCTGGATTGTACATAGGCCAAAGGCTGACTAGCTAATAGGTGTGAATGAGTTGAAATCTGCCCATGAAGGACTTCAAATTTCTGCATATCTGAGCCTCTTGTTTACTTGGATATAGTCAAAGGTAAGTGCATACATTATAGACGTTGGTTGATGCCGGCCAACTCTGGTAAGATCTGCAAAATTCAGCAAAGGATCTACTTTATCACTGACTACCCTCAGAGAAGTCAAGTGGCTTCCAAGTGGATGATCTCCTGAAGAGTGGCTGCAGAAAGACTACCATGAGAAGATGTCAGATTTTGCTATATGGAAGTCTGGCAAGAATTAACCCATTTCCTGTGTTTTCAAAGCTTATTTTGGCATTAAAATCACTACTTTGTATTCAAAAGAAATTTATTGTAGTAGAAAAAAAACAGTCTTTTACAATAATTGTTGATTCTAAATAAAAAAAAATGCCTGCAGAATGAAAATGTATCATTCGCAATGTATTTGTGAACTATTTGATATTGGCACTTTAAATTTTGCATTGTTCGTATTACTGGTTTAGTGAGAATAACATTGTTGCTTTCTATCAAGTGTTATGGGAACATACCATTTTTTGTGTAGTGTCCTGAGGTCAAAGCCGTCTTTCTCTTGTCTTTGCTCACACACTGGCCTCTCCCCAGCCCCAGCATTTCATTGAAGACTTCTGATTGTACCTGCAGTGGGTTGCAGTACAATGCTTTTGCTTTGTTTGCATTGCTTTTCATGGCTAATCTGAGCTTTGTGTACTCTTTGGCTTCCCTGAATAACATGTGGAGATATGCATTTCTCAGAGCATGCAGGGAAGCCTCCAGGATTCACAAGATAAGGTACTTGATGGTTGATGTATCTGGTGATGGATACATGACCTGCAGAGATACTGAGATAACACGTAGGGATAGCCAACTGGGAAGTCTGTGGGTACATTTGCATTGGTGTATGGGGTGGATCAGGAGGATGGTTTTGATGTGCACCTCACAATCATCTTTTCTTGCTATGCTTTTGTTTGCATTGTGGAGCAATCTCGGTGTGCACAAACTGAATTCCTGTTGGATGAAACTAAAGCAGAAGCAGTGCTTCAGGATGGACACATATGTGCCCCAACCTGTAATGGGCATTCAGTCCACAGGATCAGACTAGAGCTAGTGCAAAGTAAAACCCTGGAAAATCCAGCACCAATTACTTCATTCTACAGACCCATTCCTTTGGGGCTGCACTACTTGCTAGCATAGACACAGTCTGTAAATATCATGGCTCTGTGGGTTGTTATTTATTTGCCTGCAAATATAAGTTTTCAGTTTATTTGAATTTCTTGGTTGTTGTTTTTTTGCATATAAATTTCTCACGTTTGCTGCTCCTGAGACTATAAAATGTTGTCAAATCCTGACCTGAGCCTTAGGTGGCTGCTGGCAGCCTGCCTTTGCTCCAGAGCTGCTGGGGCCCCGGGCATTGCTCTCGATTTTGAGTAGCAGCCCTGAACCCATTTTCCTCCATCAACACTCCTGGCTACTGTACTTAGCTATTCATCTGTTGTTCTAATTATGCAAAGCGGACTGTCACTGTGTTATCTGGAAACTAGGCAATTATTTTATTTCTTTATGAGTCAGCTGGCTAAAGATTTTTATTTTAAACTTTATTCCAGAAGTATTTTACTAGGAGGGTAGGGATGAGACCATTGAATTCTTACAGCATTTTTTCTTTCTCCTTCAATAGATACATTCTCAGGACTGGATTCAGATGTGACAGCAACTCCAGAGGCATATGTGATATATGATGATGGTACTGTTTAACTGTAAAAGTCTATTGCATGTGGCATGTTTGGGATTGTTTTTTTCCCTTGTCTTCTTTCTTTGGAATTGGGTTTGAGGGGGCAGGCTGGTGAAAAGCTTTCCAGAGTCCTCTGTCACATGTGAAGAGCAAGGGTGCAAAGGCAACAGTTTCTGACCATGAAAGTCCCTTTCTGTCAGTCCTGCAATCTAATAGGAACCTATTGTGGAAATAAATAATGTTCAGAGCTGGGTCATACGGTCACCACTTCAATCCTAGATTCACTTTCTCTGGTACGACTTCAAACTCCAGCCCAGTCAAAGTCAATGAACTCTTCTAAAATAGAAAATCCAATATGGAGTATGGAGCCCTGGAAACTTGAAATACCTGACTGAGTTTTTAGCACTCCACAGCACTATGAATTTATTTTTTGTCTTTTTTTTTTTGATGTGTAGTCTGCATTTAGACTATAAAACATGCTCATACTGAATGAGATCACCTACATGTAAAATAATTAATCTGCTGAATTCATGTGGAATTTAAATCAAAGAGATTTGAAATCAGATAAAAGGAGAAGAGGGAAAGATTTTTGCAGAGTTATATTCATGCCATCTTGGTATCATAATCCAGGACACACAAAACTTAGCTGAAAAGGAAGCCTCAAGTCTCAGCATTTAATTATATGTTTGCATAGGGAATGCAAATCCTCAGTTACTGGAACTAGCGTTCACTTTGTGCCATCAGTGACTTCTGGTGTTCTGCTCCTTTTAATCCTCAGATTCCTGCTCCTACCCCCACATATTATGCAGATGAGTACAGACCTCTGTTAAACTCAAAGCTTTTTAGTGGAATTTATGGCTCTAGAATAATACGTTTTTTTCTTTGTGGAGGCAGTGCTGGGATCTTAAGTCAAACCAACAACAACAACAGAAAAGCATTTGAAAAGGAAATGCAGCAGCTGAGAGGAAGATATCATAGACTTGTGCTTTTTATTCTGATCACTTCATACTGATGCCAACATTTAGAATGTGGAGAGGAGAGGATGAAGTAAAAACTGCACAAGTCCTACATCCGGTGTTCCTTACATCCCCAAGAAAGCAGAATATCCTCAGTGCACAGGTCTTTTGCCAGGTCTCCCCTTAGGTACAGGTCACCTGCAGAAAACAAATGCTTTAGCAGAAAACACTCAAAGCCATGAGCCAAGTCCCACAGCCTGTATAAGGACATGGCAGGGATGCCAAATGCTTCTTTCCCTTCATTTTGTGTGTCAATGTGGTAGCACAGTAGCTTTTCAAAGAGCACTGGATTTAACAGGACTGGATAATAAGGAGGACTAAATAGCAGGAGATTCACGTGGGCCAGCTTGCCTTCCCTGATGGCCCTAATGGAACCATGAATGGCAGGTACAAGACTCCACACCTCAACTTGCAGGAAGGTTTAAGAGCAGTATGACTCAGCTCTAGCATTTTAGAATAACGACACAGAGTTTTCTTAAAAAGCCATTTTTTTCACTCCCTTATCTCCTTCCTTTGGCATCTGAGGGCTGTAGCCTGGGATTCAATTATTGTGCTGTCATCTTCTCTTGGGGGTTGTGAGGGGAAGTGACAGATGAAGTCCATTCAGGATATTGCTGTACGAATATATTTGTTTATTGTTATCCTTTTTACCTGTGAGAGTGAGGTCTAAGTCAGCAACAACGCTAGTATTCTAAGGCAAAGACTTTGTGCTCACTGTCCAGCAGTTTGGTAGAAACCCTTGCAAGGCTGAAGTGTGACCAGCCTTGACTTAGAGGCCCCTAAGGAGTGTACAGCAGCTAGGGCAGGGTGCGTGGCATTCCTTTGGGACTGTGGCTGGTGACAGAAATGTTTCCCTTCTCATAGTTAAGCCAAAATAATGAAGCAAGCTAACATTTTCATCTTGTTTCCTCTGAAGACTACGAGTTTTTTGAGAGCACTTTGCCACCAACCACCACCACGGTCACCACCACCACTGCTTCTACGACGACAGAATTGGAGGTTGTCTACCCAGAGACTAGTGTTGTTGGCACTGGCCCTGTGTCAGAATATGATATTGCTGGAAGGAAACGGTTCACTGGTAAGGATGTCCTTTGGTTTATGTAGCTTACTACTTGTGCTGCAAAGAATTCTTCTTCTAGCAAGGTCAGCCCTTAAGCTGAGACTATTGCGCAAGTATGTCCAACAGACTAGTGTGTGGTCCTTCTAAGGACTGCCATCTGGGAAACCCAAACAGCAGTGCTTTGTTCATAGCTTCGATGCTTGCATCTCTGTGTGGACCCACACCGGTTTTGTTGAAGCAGTGCAAACCTCATTGTACTCTTTCCGTGTAAGTGCTCTGCTTTGTATTTTGCATTGTGTTCAGTTTAGCTGATGTCAGTAAGAGAGCAGGTGTGTCTACTCTGGTGCTCAGTTCAGCTCAACTGCATAATTTTAAGTTCACACCAGTAGTTCAATCGGTGCAAGTCTGTATAGGTGTGAGTCTTCCTCTGGGGGACCTAATTCTTCTCCACTGACCCATGGAGCTCTAGTGATTTCACCCACCTTGCACAAGCATGTATGTCAAAGGCGTGCTTCAAAGTCAAAGAGTGAATGGTATTTTGCATATGAACTTTCCAAAAAGTAAAACCAGTAGAGGTAAGTTTGACATTGCTATTTGTATCTTTGCTCTGTAGAAGGAACTTGGTGAAGGCACTCCCAGTACATTGACATGAGCCATGAGGCTGGCTCCTGTGTACATGAGCCGCTCAAGTGCATAGGTAGGTGTTGCAGCTCTGACTTCAGAGCTGCTCTGCTTCTTTGTCAGAGAAGCAGCTGGGGACCAGACCAGAGGGATTTGGAGGTGGTAGGGCACTGTGTTCCAGCTGCCATCCCAGACTGGTGACCCCCCCTGCAGCCCTTTTCAAACCTCTGAGGTCAGGTCAGCTGCTGGCTCACCTGGCATTTGAGATGGGAGTTCAGGGGATGGAGAGTCAGCTTTGACTCATGTCTTGCCTTCCCTTCCAATATCCACAAGCTTCACGTGGCTTAGGGTGGAGCTGTGTGGCTGGAGTAAAAGATTTGGGTTTATATATGCCAAGACTTTTTCCAGTGCATCTTCAGCTTCCCTGTCCAAACAATTTCATGATGTTTCTATTCGGCTCTCTCACTGACAGTGCTTCTTGATTCATTTAGCTGGAGAGGCTAAAATTAACTTCATTGCAAGATCTGGAAAAAATCCCTTTAGGGCATGAAATCCAATAAGATAAACCAAGAAATGTTGGTTTATGAACATTTCAAGGCACTAGGGAAATAATATTACCATTTCAATGAATTGTATTATTGCAACTGAATAAACATTTCCAAGGCAAGTTTTATAGTCCTTACTTTGAATGTTACAGTGACTTTTAAGGCAATAAAAAGATGGTTTAATCTTTTCCTGAACTGAAGTGCAATTCCAGTCAGTATAAAGCCTTTAAAAATAGCAGTTGCAGGTTGGGAACACATGCCTGGAAGGTAGGGGCTCATGACTCCTGGACCCTTAGTACCCAGGGGACCACAGCAATAACCCCTTTGTTTGACTCAGACTTCACCTTGGAATTACTCTTCTTGTTCTCTGTTTCACTCCAGCTTCAGGATGTTTGTGTAAGAACCAACCACTTAGACCCATAAAGTCTTAGATGATCTAAGGCCTGGGCAGGGATCTGTTCGCATGTGTGGAAAGGCAGAAAGTTTGGGTGACATTTTCACCCCACCTTCCAGAGCAGCTGGAGGTAGCATGCCGAGGGTCCTGCAGTCGGACTGCTGTCTTCTGCCTCTCATAGCAAAGACGATACTTCTGTCTTTGCATAATTGGGTACAGTTTTGAGCGTGGGGTAGACCTGAATATTGGCATGTCATTCCCCCTGCTCATCAATCAAATGGAGCACAAGCCATGCTTTGTTGGCAGCAGTGAACCATCTCTGGGCTGGAAGGTGAGGAATTTTAAAATGTATCACAAAACTTGACTCTCTCCTTTTCAGGAAATTACCAGCCTGTGCGCTACTCTGGTACCTACAAACTGCTAACCAAACGTCACCCTTCCCTGTCTCTTCCAGCTCCTTATGTGACCTATCTCAACAAAGATCCAGCAGCTCCCTGCTCCTTGACAGAGGCACTGGAGCACTTCCAAGTGGAGAGCCTCGATGAAATCATCCCTAATGACCTCAGAGAGAAAGATCTGCGTCCCCTGAAAGCCCCTCACAACATCACTGTCGTGGCAGTCGAAGGCTGTCACTCCTTTGTCATCGTGGACTGGGCCAAACCTGCTCGAGGAGACATGGTAACAGGTACTCTCCTGAGGATTGCTTTCCTGATGGGGTAGTGGGGAAGGGGAAGGTTTTCTTAGATGACCATTTTTACCTTAAACTGAGCCAGTGGCTCATTAAGTTCTCATTCTTCTGCAGTTTTCTGAGGGAGGTGAGCTACTTTCCAAGGAACGAGAAAGGTTCCTCTGTTGTCCCTCAGTGCCAGACCAACCAGCCCATGTTGGTTCAGATATCTCAGGACTTTGGCGCTGATTTTGTGCCAGTCGTTCTGACGGTGCTGCTTCTTGCTTGGACAGTACCTGTGATAGCATTTTGCACGACTGAGCACTTCTACCCCCAGGTAGTACCTTCAGCTCCACCACAGGCAGTTCCCAAGCTTGTCTTTGGAGCATCTTTCACATTCAGCTTCAGTCTGCTCCAAGCAAAGGTGACTGCTTGGCTGGAGCTCATCTGGGTCCTGCCTGGCTGTGAGCACGGCTACAGGAACAGTCTGCCTGTAGAGGGGCTTCTGGCTTAGTGGTCTTCTAGTCTGCTTTTTTTGTAGGAAAAGAATGTACCAGAGCCGATTATCTCCAGTTGAGTCTATGGCCCAGGCTATGCTTGCTTGTTTTACTGAAATTTTGCTCAAATATCAGTCGGACAAGCGAGGTTCAGTGATGTGGAATATGTCAAACAAATGTATTAAATAAGATCTCCTTTAATGTCTTTAGACCTTTTGAGAGCCAGATTGAAGCCCAGCTGACTTCAAGAATGAATCTCAAAAGTTGCTGGAAAAACACTAGAGTAAATAATGAAAATATTTTAGAAATTAATCAATCCTTGTTTGTCAGTGGGCCCAAAAGATCTGAAGTAAGCATTGGAAAAGGCCACTGCTTTGGTGCTACTGTCCAGTTTTTGAGGAGCCTCGCCGAGCTCTGTGGCTGACAGCCATGGCAGAGGGGTGGGAGCTGGTGGAGCCGAAGCAGTGATAATGGTTGAGAAGGGAGAAGGTGGCACTTGAACAGGCTAAGTGATGTCCATCCCACAGTGTTTCATTCTTCAGTGCTGTTGTGGTGGGTTGACCTGGCTGGACCTGGTGTCCACCAAAGCCACTCTATCACTCTCCCCCTCAGCTGGACAGGGGGGAGAAAATATAATGAAAGGCTCATGGGTTGAGATAAGGGCAGGGAGAGATCACTCACCAATTACTGTCATGGGCAAACCAGACTCGATGTGAAGGGAAATTTAATTTATTGCCAATCAGATCAGAGTAGGATAATGAGAAATAAAACTAAATGTTAAAACACCTTCCCCCCACCCCTCCCTACTTTCTGGGCTTAACTTTACTCCCAATTTTCTCTACCTCCTCCCCTCAGCAGTGCAGGGGGATCGGGAATGGGGGTTATGATCAGTTCATCACACGTTATCTCTGCTGCTCCTTGCTCCTCATGGGCAGGACTCATCACTCTTCCCCTGCTCCACCATGGGGTCCCTCCCACAGGAGACAGTCCACCATGAACTTCTCCAACGTGGGTCCTTCCCATGGCCTGCAGTTCTTCACGAACTGCTCCAGCGTGGGTCCCTTCCACAGGCTGCAGTCCTTCAGGCACAGACTGCTCCAGCGTGGGTCCCACACAGGGTCACAAGTCCTGCCAGAAAACCTGCTCCAGCGTGGGCTCCTCTCTTCACAGATCCACAGGTCCTGCCAGGAGCTTGCTCCAGCACGGGCTTCCCACGGGGTCACAGCCTCCTTCGGCACCCACCTGCTCCGGCGTGGGGTCCTTCCCGGGCTGCAGGTGGATATCTGCTCCACCGTGGACCTCCATGGGCTGCAGGGGGACAGCCTGCCTCACCATGGTCTTCCCCACGGGCTGCAGGGGAATCTCTGCTCTGGTGCTTGGAGCACCTCCTCCCCCTCCTTCTGCTCTGACCTGGGGGTCTGCAGGGCTGTTTCTCTCACATGTTCTCACTCCTCTCTCCAGCTGCCATTGTGCAGGCTTTTTTCCCCCTTCTTAGATATGTTATCCCAGAGGTGCTACCACCGTTGCTGATGGGCTCGGCCTCGGCCAGCGGCGGGTCCGTCTTGGAGCCGGCTGGCATTGGCTCTGTCGGACATGCGGGAAGCTTCTAGCATCTTCTTACAGAAGCCACCCCTGTAGCCCCCCCCCACCCCCCGCTACCAAAACCTTGAGATATAGCTGTTGATTACCAAGCACAGTTTGCATACCTTTAAAACCCTGGTATTTCTAACTATGTTAGTTTCTGCAGTGTCAGTGTATCACTTAAAACAGTGTATCTTTGCCTTCACTGTGTTTTAAATCAGAATTCACACCTGGGTACCATCTTCTGATGTAATACTCCATCATTATTAGCTAATGGCAGGAAATTCTTGTAGCCTGGGATTTTCCAGGAGAGTTAGGCATTGAAACACTTTCATATTCAAAGATGCTTCCACTCTTTAACCCATAAAATCTACCATGACACCTAGGGTTATAATTTATTTAAAATGTATTTAGAATCCTCACAACTATTTGTCTTTCTCATTTACAGGCTATCTGGTTTACAGTGCATCCTATGATGACTTTTTAAAGAATAAGTGGTCAACCAGGACTGCGGGGACTACTCATTTGCCAATTGAGAACCTGAAGCCCAACACACGGTATGGATTTGATCCACTCTTTTTCAGTTCTGTTACGGAAGTAAAACAAATTTTGAGAATTGTCAATCATTTTTCTTGGCCTTAGTATAAACGCTTACATCTGATCTAGATTTTAGTCATTCTGTTTGACAGCAAATTTGTTTATAAACTGCACAGCTACTTACATAATATCTTTACCATATTAACCCTGGAGCAGATGCCTGCACGTACATGCATATATGTTTGTGTATCTAAAAACACATACCAGTAACAGAGAAAATCTTATTTTCAAAATGCATTTTCTTATGCATAACTGAATCAAATTTTGGGGAGGAAGAGTATACTGGTGTGGCCAAGATTTGATACCCAAGGGCTGGCAGGGAGAGGTACCGTTCTTTGGTCTGTTTTTGCTGTCTGTTCACATGAGTTCTGCTGGAAGAGAAGGCTTGGTGGTATATAATGAGGCTGTGGCAGTTGCTCAGAAGTCAGTTTGGCAGGAACTTTAGGTCTTTATCTTGCAAAAAATCTCACTGAAATGGCAGAACAAGAATGCATACCTTGCATGATGTTGGAATAATTCATGGCAATTGGATGGGAAGTAAATGGCCACAAAGGGACTACGTTAAAATTACTTCTTTTGACGGATGCTTGGTGTCCCTCATACTTTTCTCTCAAATACTGAGTCTGAAATACTTTTGTTGCTGCCTTGGGCTAGGTGACTGCTCTTCATGTGCTGATGATGACAGTCTCTTAGGCACTGGTGGCAGGTGTTGCTCACATATTTGGTAATGTGGGAGATGCACTGGGATTGTGGGCTTGGACTAGCATGCCTCACTTGATGACGAGCTACAGATCAGAGCATTCATTCCTAGGACAGGCACATAGGGTTTGTTCCAGGGCAACACAGAAGAGAGAAACAGTGTCACCTAAAGTATATTTTCTTTCCAAGATGATTTATAGATGAAGGGAAGGTTCTGTGGGTTAAAAGCAATTGATTGAGAACCTCAACCTAGAAGACAGAGAATTGTTTGAGCGTAGCCTTCATCTAAAATCTTAATAGATTAAATAAGATAAATTATGAAAAGTCAGTGCAGTGCAGCATTTAGGTCTCAAATATGACAGGCATTACAGTGCTCCTCTGCACAGCCCTGACTTTAGCATAGACTTACACACACCTTGCCCCTGCAGCTGCTTCTGCTGGGCCTGAAACATCCAAGCACCAAGAAATCACAGTATCTGTTAAGAAGGGGGTGCTGCTCCCCTGTCTCCTCCCCAGAGATCTCCCTCCAAACCAAAGAGTTCTGAGGACATGGCATCTCTTCAGGAGAGCCAGCACTGGAGCAGCTTCAGCAGCAGTTCCTTAGGCAGGTGCACCAGGGACATGTGCACCAGAGGACACCTGCAGCATCAAAGACCTGCGAAATTAACAAGCAAAAGGTGTATGGAGAGGCAGGATAAGCACACACAGGACACCCAAAGAGTTAAAAAAACAGAAATAAGATGTTACAGGAAAAACTTTGTGCCATCTTCTCCTGTTCTGTCTGCAGTGCTGTCAGTCACATGCTTCATAAGGCTTTTTCTTACATATCCAAGAGATTAAAAGAGGCAATCTATTCTGAAGATTAATAATCTAGACCTCTGTGAAAGTCCTTTAGAGTGGTTCATGGTGCGTTAAAGCAATATTGCTTGCACAGTAGAGAGCTGCAATTGTATGCTCTGTATCGTGCTAGTGCCCTTGTTACAAAACATGATTGTTACAAACGTATGGAGGGAGGTCTGGGGCACAGATTATCTGTGTGTTTCACCTGTTACAACAAGATGGAAGAGGTCTGAGATCTCCTAAAGTCTGTTCCTAGATAGTGAGGGAAGTGGGTGCGGACCATCCTGCCTTTGTACATCCACGTCCTTGTGACTTGAGGACACCTTCTCCCTAAACCTCTCTGCTCCTGCTGCTAGTCCTGGTTCCTGCCTCCACATCCCAGAGTCCTGTATATCCCCAGCCCTTTTCTCCTTCACCAGTTTTTCCTCCTCTACTCTCACCCTGTCCCCCATGCAGGCCAGGGAGGCATTGCCTGTATGCCCCAGCTCCTCCATCTCTTGCTTCTCTTCCATTTCTACCTTCCAGCTGCAGATCCTCACCTCTTCACTGTCTTTCAGTCAAGTCTCCCTCTCCTGCTGCCCCAAGGATAGTGTTGAAGGCCAGCGATAGCTCTCTGCTTCTCGTGCCCAACATCTCAAGGGCTCCAGGCCACCAGAAAAAGTGGTTGCAGTGAAAGCACCCAGGAGCCCTGCAGCCGCTGTCCTGGCCACGCTCGGTGCAGGGGAATTGGTGGGAATTTTGCTGCCAACCTGTGACACATCTGCTGAGACATACATTAATTCCAGGCTTCAGAAGGTCACAATTTGGCTGTATTTGAGTGGAGTTTTATAGGAACAGCCAGGTTATAGGTTCATGCATCTCCATGAACCTAGTAACTCCCATGTCAAATATTACAGTTCTGTTTCAAGGTAGGGAGGTTCAAGCAAGTGCTATTTGTTTTAAGCATATTATTTCCCCAGCATCTTACTGAAGAATGTAATAACCCATTGGCCTCTGTTGTACACTCTGTGGAGGCAATAAAGGCTTCATGTGGGGTCTGTGGTCAAGAAGGAGCATTCTTTACAGCAGAGAAATTGTGTGTATCAGCCAATCTTATTTACATTCTCCAAATCCACAGACTGGATTGGTTGCAGTTTTTTTTGGTCTTAAAAATAACTCCCTAACCACTGGGAAAAGACCCCATGCCTAACCAAGAAAATACAGTGTGAAATCTGAAGCTGGTCTAAAAATTTTGTGTTTGCATTGTTAGTGCATTTTGTGAGTAATATCTGATTAAGTCAGAGTTACTGTATGCAGATGCTATTGACTGCTGGGTGGCCGGTGGTGCAGTCTTGCAGCATGCACAGAGTATCAGAAACGAGTTGGCATCTTGGCAGAAGTCAGCCCCAGGGAAGATTTGAAGCTGTCAACATACCCTGGAAAACATCTGGCTGGTGTTTAGGTTTTACAAACAAAACGGAAGTCTGTGTTTAACCCATGTCGTAAGATTTCTTCCGAGGCCTGATCTAACCTCCATTTGAGAAGTAGAAGTTTTTCCATTAGCAAAACTCCAGTCAGCCTCAGTGGGCACAGGAGCTGCTTCCTTGTGACATGTGAATGTAAACGCTAAAATAACTTTAAACCTTATTAAATCTTAAAAACAGCAGTCTTGACAATGTCCCTTCCCTAATCTTAATTCTCAGCCATCCCAGAAGACTGATGCAAAGGGCCAGGCAGCATCCACTCTCAACCACTAAATCCAGGCTCGTGCAGTCACAAACATAATTGTCATCATAGACATTTCAATGTCCTTCTTAAGCATCGTTAGGCTTTTTCCTGCCTTTTTGCAGGAAAGCTGTGTTAGTGCCTGATGGACATGGCTAGATAGTCTCCTGACTTAAAACACTGTCCTTTACCACCGTATCTCCATGTCTTATCAAATCACTGTCCTTTACCACTGTATCTCCATGTCTTATCAAATCTTCTTCACTGTCTGCTTGGTTTTTGTTTCCTCCAGGGACATTTTGATCCCACAGTGCCAGCTACCAGTTCCAGTGTTGTACAGAACATTTCATGGGAGGTTCTCAAACATTTACTCAGGGCTCACAACTGCAAACAGAGCCTGGATCTTCTGGCTCTGGGGGACAGGTGCACCAAAAATTTCTGTTTCCTCTCTGTATCTCTGTTAAAGCAAAGCTGCAGTATGTCCAACAAGCAGCATCAGCCACAGCTGGCTGCAGTGTTATCACCAGAGCAGCACAAAAGAGGTAAGATGTCAATGAAACCCTTGTCCTGTGCAAGCGGTAGACCTGTGTGGCACACACCTACCTCACACAAGCTGTGTAGGAAGCTCCTCTTCCAGCTCTGCTCTGCTGTCTTGTTATAATATTTGCTATAAATATTCATGATGGATGTAGTGCTAGGCCATTTTAGATGGAGGGAGACACTTTGCACTAGCCTGTGAACCTGCAGGCAGCTGACTTACGGGTTTTTCTTCTGGAGGTGTGGTGCAGTTGAAGGAGGAGGCCCCTGCTGCCTTCTCCACGTGCTCATGCGAGGAAACCTGCCTGTCCTTCCCAACCCCCTCCCAGCCTCTTTTCCCACTCATCCACCGACCCTGCTGGATGTTGGGTCTGTGGGATGCCGTCACATCGTCTCGTCCCCTCCTCTTCCCAGGCAGTGTGTGTCTCTCCCTCCCAGACACCAGCTCAGGCACGCCGATTCCCCTCCGGCGGGCAGCAGCCGCGTGCTCTGCGCCGTACCCTCTGCGCACCCACCCTGGCTCTCACCCAGCGCTGATGGTGGCCCAGCAGCAGCCATCCCACCGTCCCCGTGGCTGGCATGCGGTCGCGGTGCTAGGGCTCCCACCCTGCCACCCGCAGCACGTGCAGACTGCGGCACGTGCCACCGCGCGTCCCACGGCTGGCTGGCATCCCGCCGTCGCAGCCTGCCACTGAGCAGGGCACAGGGGCTGGGGTTCCGTGCAGGCATGCCTTCGGAGAGGCTGGAACAAAGATTTTACAGCTAACTAATGTTTTTTAAGAACAGCTGCTTCCCTAATTAGCATGCTGAGTGATTATCTCGCTTTGAGGCTGTGAGTGCTGGCTATTTAATTCCAACAGAAGGGAGACACCTTGAATTAAGTCATAAAATTATTTTGCTCCAAGTGACAGGTATGGTGATGCAATTAGTCATGCAGTCTAAATGAATAAAAATACTACATTTTCATGGCCCCATTACAGTTTACTATGTCCTTTCTTGACATGTCAGTAGAAGCAGTATAAAAAAATCTCAAAGAGGTTTATTCTTTGGCGGAAAAGCTTTTTTCTTGACTGTATTGAAAATGAACAATGAATGGTATTGCATCTGTTGCAGTTGCGATTCTTCTGTGCCTATTGGTAACAAATCATTGCAATTCTGCCTAAGCAAAGTGTAATGAAAGCACAATCAACTTATATATTACAAATTTTGTTCATGTATTTTTGTGATGAACAACAGCTGAGTTATACTGATCTGAGAATTCCTGGCAAATTCATCAGCTGAAGGATTCTGACTAATGAAAATGTCAGATGCCTGGACCTAGAAAGGCTTTGGCAATTTATTTTTTATTTGTCATGTCTGAGAAAGAAATATATCCTGACTGCATTATTTTATTGACATTCTTAATACAGCAATCATAGCATCATCTGTGTTTAAATCACAGGTCAGCAAGTCATGAGACCTGGCTCTCTTTCTGGCATGACTAGAGGCTTCTTGTGTATATAAAGGCTTAGGAACTAATTTTCCAATTTAGCAAAGAGAAATGTACTCATAACTTCATCGCTGTTTTTTCCAGACAGTCAGGCAGGCAATTTGAACAATCGTATGTCCCAGACAGGCTTCTACGTATGTAACAGGACACCTGAATGCACTGGTGCCCTGATTGCATAGGTAATCAGTTCCTGCACTACACATTAAATACAAAACTGAATGTTTTTCCCTACTTAAATAGGTGCACGAGGTTTTTGGGCTGTTCTCTCTTGTTTCAGATGTGGATCATCGCGCTTATGTATTTCATGGGAATGTTTTGAAGCTAGCATTAATACACACGTATGAAGTGCATTGAAAGGGTTGCTCAGAATGTGCCACTGTGTTGCGAAGGTGGTATCTAATTACACCTCTTTGGAAGCAGTGGGAAGTCAGGCATCCGTACAGATTTTTTCACTATGCTTTGAAGCATTACAGAAAAGATGTGGGCTGGAAAACATTTTTCTCCTGCTCTTCTGAAGTAGTTACGCCAAGTGTTGGGCGAAGTCAGTACAGCTTGGTGCTGTGTTGCAGCTGTTTCAGGACCCATCTTGAGGAATCGCTGCCCTGTGTCCCATCCCTGTGGTCAGCCTTGTGCCATCAGCCCCTGCCCCAATCCAGGTGGAGAAGGCGTGAGTGGGTGAAGGAGGTGTGCATGGATGCAGGTGTCCCATGAGAGCATTGGCAACTCACAGAATTAAAGCAGTGCTTAGGCTGCTGTGCTCTGCTCGGGTGGCCAGAAGTAGAGGAGCACACGGGAAGCTTTTTGCCTCTCCTCTCCTCTCCTCTTTCTCCAGCCATGCTAAACCCTCAGAAACTGTGGTCAAGAAATCAAGGTCAATAGTTAAAACCATGGGCAAATATTTCTGCCAGCAAGAGAATTGTGCTAGGCATGAGGAAAAAGTACAGCCTTGCTAAATTTTGCTATTTAACGTGGTTTCTTTTTGCCACAGTGTGTGTGTCTTTTAAAAGAAAGCTATGAGTCGTTTGTGAGCATTGTATAGTTATTAATTACAGGCAGAACTGGCTGGAGAAAGCAGGAGCGGAGCTGGTTTCTGGTGTCAGCTGTGGGGCACAGCAGGGATAGGGGGCACGTCCCCCACGCAGGGCTGGGAATGTGTTTCGCAGAGGGTCTGACCATGCATGTGCTCCAGGTCTGGCACAGATACGAGGTGAAGCTTGTGCCACAGATGAAGCCCAGAATATTTCAATTCCTGTAGCTTCCACCTTGATCTCACCTAGAGGACCTGCCTGTAATTTTTATGGAGTGAACAAGAAGATGCCCTGACACGTACCCTGGTGATAACCGGCTTGCTTCATGGCAAAACCCAGTGTTCACATGACTGCCACCCTTCTGCTGAAGAAGTGGGTGTTATTTGCACATCTTTTCAGCCTTTTCATAGAGATCAGTTTGGTTTTGAGATGAAGCAGTTCACTTTGCATTAAAATAGACATTCCTTTTAATGAAAAAAAAAAACCTTTGCCAAAGGACTGGTTCAGCCGGGTCCCTTCTGATTTATCGTTGTGAATGGTTTCACATGCGCTTGGCTGGTGCTCAGGCCAGGGAGGGTCCTTTCGGGAGCAACCTCCAGGCCCTGCTAAGTCCCTGAGGAACAGATACATCTGATGGTACAAGAAGTGTACATGGTAAAAATTGAGTGGCAGACTAAAACCAGCGAAGTTCCTGCAATAGGATTGTGTTGAATTTTCCTGCTGCCTGGAAGGCTGTAAAGCATGAGCATCTTATGTGGCATAAAACCATGTTATGCTCTCATGTTGCAAGGGCTACTGTCATCTCCTGTGGACAGAAGGGAAGAAAGGGGAGTGAAGTTTTTAATATGGATGGTGTCCACCATGCTTGGTGCATAAACTGCACCAGGTGGCAACAGCTTCCAGGGACGTCAGACTGCCTTTGCTGTGAACCACGCTGTCTCAGCCCAGTGTGAGCCATGCAAGCGGAACAGCACTGGCAGGTTTCTGTGCAGGATGGGGAGAGCTTTGCCACCAAGAGCAGCCTGATGTTTTTAATGGGGCAGGCTCACTTTCACCAGCTGAGGAGCATCAGGCCTGCCACTCGGATGGGACATTGCCATGGGAGGTAATCCAGCGCTCGGTGGCAACCATTCCCACAAGCAAGCGTTTGACCTGTAATGTGGGTCACGTATGGAGCTTTTGGAGATGTCTGCTTTTGAATGAGAGGCTAAATCAAGATCCAAATGCTATGTGGATATTACAGGCGTGCAGTAATTTTTTTATTTTTTTTTTTATTAACTTCTTTACAAGAATGAAATTGAGCAAGCAGGCAAGAAAGGAAAACCTAAACTCAGGCACTTTAAAAATGCTGTGCTGGAAATTTTTACAGTAATCTTCCATTCTAATTGGTTTCTGCTGGACTGGATACAAAGATAAAAAGGAAAGAAGAAAACATTAATCTGGGGAAAAAAATGTAAGGGTAGGCTTCAACTAAAAATCATTGTATTTGAAAATGAACTAAAAACGTGCTTACACATATTCTTCTTTAAGGGTGAGGATAATTTTGCTTCTGTTAGAATGGAGTTCTAGTTGTGAGTCATGTGCTTTGAGTTAAGCATGTGATTGAAATACTTTGGAAGAATCAGTAAGGCAACATGTGAAGCTTTCTCATATTACTCAAGTATTGTGATCTTTAAAGCTGCTAGAGTTTTTACAGAAAGGTCAAAAGCTTAGCTTCTGATCTCATATAAATCTGATCCAGTTTTAGTCTGCAGTTTACACCACTGCTTTCATAGAAGTTAATCTGGTTTAAAACTGTTCCTGAGATCAGAATTTAATTTCCTTGCAACTTTTTCTTTCAGTCTATTGTTATTGGTTGTTTCATATAAAGTGGATGTAGTTGTGTGTGGTTTTTGGAAGGGGGATGATATAAAGAAATGATCCAAAAATACGCATGGAAGCAATTGCAAAAAGGAGAAATTTGTCTGTAACAGCCAGCTCGTACACTGGCTCATTATCCAACTCCATTTAATGCAAAGGACACCTGAACTCAGTGGAATTCTGCTGGTTTGATTCTCATCCTGTTTTAGTATTATTTATAATTTAGCCACTGCATTGGAATCAATGTTTTAGTCTTATTTTCCCTCTCTTTTTCTTTCAGGTATTATTTTAAAGTCCAAGCAAAGAATCCCTTTGGTTATGGACCTGTTAGTTCTTCAGTCTCATTTATCACAGAATCTGGTACGCTTTGCTTTTTATTTTCATCTCAAAATTAAGTTCCTATTAACAGATGTGGCAGGGCAATGACTGAAACCAGCACAGTAATAATGGTGATTATCCTGAACTTGCTGCTTCGAGATATTTTTTTTTTAGATTAATTATGTTTTCAGTAAAGCTGGGAAAATAATACGCACTCCTAATGCCCCTATGAAAATATAAGTGATGTTAAAGTGACCTTCAGGGGACCAGGAAGTTGAATTTAAAATACAGAAGACTACTAATGTTCAGCAATACAGAAGCAATGGGAACTTTAATGTCTTTGATAGATTGACCAAACATTTAGTAAATTAGCTTCCTAATTGTGAACAGCTGAACAGTTGGAAGCAGTTGTCTCTGGAAGAAATACAGGAAACAATTGTTCCATCAGACGGGCAAAGTTATCCGTTCTTTTTTTGACAAGGCGTGCTGCTCTTTAACAGGGATAATAGTGCATTCAAGAGTAACGCCCCCTTCTAAAAATAGTATGTTACATGAGCTATTTTTACTGATTTCTTCTTCTTCCATTGAGCCAGAGGCCAATGACTGCACTGAATAATAAAGGAAAAATGTTTCAGTCTTTACTTGAGTGAAAGGTCTGCTGTCTCTTGCAAATTTTGCCCTTTTGACAACGGGGGGTTTCCGTAGTCTCTGCCTTTGCTCATTTGACTTCGCCCTGTAGTGCTCGCTTCAGAACCATGGAAGTAAGTCTTCACAGAAGGGAGACAAAAATGCAAGATAAGTAAATGGTCCTGCATAACATATTCAAATTTTCTTTAAAGGAGTAAGAAGCTCAAGTATAAATCCAAGCGTAATATTTAACATTGGACGAATATGACACTGTGTTCAGGTGGCCAAGAAGGCCAACGGCATCCTGGCCTGTATCAGAGACAGTGTGGCCAGCAGGAGCAGGGAAGTGATCGTCCCCCCGTTCTCGGCACTGGTGAGGCCGCACCTCGAGTCCTGTGTTCAGTTTTGGGCCCCTCACTCCAGGAAAGACATGGAGGTGCTGGAGCGTGTCCAGAGAAGGGCAACGAAGCTGGTGAGGGGCCTGGAGCACAAGTCTTGTGAGGAGCGGCTGAGGGAACCGGGGTTGTTTCGCCTGGAGAAAAGGAGGCTGAGGGGAGACCTTATCGCTCTCTACAACTCCCTGAAAGGAGGTTGTAGTGAGGTGGGTGCTGGTCTCTTTTCCCAAGTAACAAGCAATAGGACAAGAGGACATGGCCTCAAGTTGTGGCAGGGGAGGTTTAGATTGGACATTGGGAAAAATTTGTTCACCGAAAGAGTTGTCAAGCTTTGGAACAGGCTGCCCAGGGAAGTGGTGGAGTCATCATCCCTGGAGGTATTTAAAAGACGTGTACATGTGATGCTTAGGGACATGGTTTAGTGGTGGACTTTGCAGTGCTAGGTTTGCTGTTGGACTTGACGATCTTAATGGTCTTTTCCAACCTGAACAATTCTATGATTCTATGCTGTATCTGTAGCTGGCTGCCAGTGTACGGGCCTAGTTTTCCCATCCAAAATCAGCCACCTTGTGAGCTTTATTTAACAGGTTAAATCCACCAAATTTAAAGTTTTAATTGCAGCACTGATCTTTCATTTTTCATGTGGCCAAAGGTGGCTTTCCAGCCGGCACAAGTAAAAAACAGTTGCTAAATCTAAAGCCAGATGGTATAGTTACAGTGATGGAATAGGTAAGAAGAGAGAAGAATTGCTGGTTCAGAGTGCTCTTCTAGTGAAACTGAAAGGTTTGAGCTGATGGGAGTATTCAATAAAGAATGCCATCATAGGATCAAGCAGGTTATTGAAAATGTTCAATCTTGTCCCTGGTAACACACTGAAGAGAATAGAAAACCAAATCTCAAATAGGGTTTTTACAGTATCAGAATAAATACACAATCCTGTGGCAAGTTTCATCAACTGAGAAAAAGAGTGGAATAACAAGCACTCATTAGCTCTGCAGATGACCAGACATATAAATCACAAATTCCTAATGTAGCTAAAGGCAGTTACTCTGCAACTGACATTCTCTTGAGTGACACTGTATGTTTCATATTATAAAACAAGGTTTGGAACAAAATATTAATTTTTTTATTTGTTTCATTCTTCTAGACAATCCCCTCCTCATTGTCAGACCACCTGGTAAGTCTTATTCTGCTCTTTCTTTCATGAAGTGCATAAAGCCTGTGCAAAACAGTTACAATATAGACTTTAGAAGCATATTAACACACAGTTGGAGTTACAGTTTTAAGCAGGAACAGGTAGTAATTCATTGTGGTAATTCACAAGACATTTTTTTTTGTAGAAGACCTTATTCTGGTCTTTGAAAAGAAAGCTTGTAAAGATATGTTAGAATAAGCACTTCATTTTGGCCAATCTTTTGCCTGGTACAACAGCTTTAATTGCTTAGTAATAGGCACTGAACTATATTGCTTCTGTATCTGTGTCCTTCTGTTGCTTAAGCATAGCTTGAACAGCGGGATCAGGTTTTCCTATCTCCAGCTGTTATGCTCATCTGTATGGATCATCATGCCCTTATAAATACTAAAAAATTCCAGGATTTGTTACTGACCTGAATGATATGCCACGAAGCTGTTGAGCTTGCTTTGCATTTCCAAATTTGCAGTAAGCCAGTTCAGCCCCTAATCAGAAGAGCTGATTTCCTGGTTCTGGGACCAGCCTTGCTGACATGTACGTTGGTAGGGTAACCCCAGGCGGCATGTGCTCTCGGAAGAGATGCAGGAAAAAAGACCTTATGGATATTATGCTCTGTCGGCTTTCCTAAGCAGTTCAAATGGTTGGTTCTGGGGCTTTTTGACTACATTGTTCATGAAAACAATGTCCAGTGTCTCGCTTCCTTCTGTGTCTTATTACGCTTGTTAGTCTGTTTTTTCCGTGTCCTCTCAGATGTCCCTGATGATGCGCAGATACTGCAGAGCACACTATGTCTCTGGCAGTCAGGGTGGGAGGCCTCTGAGAGCAGTGGCCTTCCTGTGTCCCCAGTCACCTTCAGGTTTTTTACTGTCAGTTATTTTGTGGGTCTGTTCATGGAAAAGGGTTGTTGGAAGGTGATGGCTTTTGCACTTGTAGTTTCTGCTTCGACTGGACAAAGAGAAAATATTTTTGTGTGGCTGCAGCAGTAGAGGTAAGATAGACCAAAAAGAGGTGGCAGAGCTCTGGGAACCTGTGGAAATGAAGAGCTTCTGAACATCCAGCGCAGCTCTTACAGGACATGCTAAGCTTATCCTTCATGATTTTTGGAGGTGGGCAAAAGTGATGGACAAAAGCAGGCTATTCACAGCAATACAACTGCATTCAAGAAATAGCTAGTTTATTGTTTTATTCTAAAGAGAAAGCTATGGCCAAAATCCTGCAATCCTTTCATCTTGTGACTAATTGTGTGAAGTCAGTCCAGTTATGTTTCTGTCCATACCAGTGGAGTTTTGAGGATTGCAGGTCAGTGATTGCTTCTCACATGCAAGTGTTTGCAGGATTTGGCCCATGTGCCTAGTTAGAGGGAGGAAGAAGACTAACAGAAAAAACTTTCAATCTCATTTGTAAACCACCTCGAAATAGCACAGTAAAAAGGGTTTTGTGCTGTAGCTAGGGAGAAAAATAGCAATTATCACACTGGAAGCTTTTTGCATAATTCTATATACGTTACTACAGCAGCAATGTCAAAAGAAATTATATTGTCTTGGTTAGTATAAAGCAAACATTTAGGTTAGCCAGTAGGACTATTTAGTCTTTTGTGTACAATTAAACAGTTTCTTCTGCGGCAGTCCTCTGGACAGAGTTCCCCAGGAAAGGTCTCACTTGTCTGTTATTGGAAGCTCATCTGTTTTGATGTAGTGTGGGAAAAGAAAACAGAAAAGTACATTTCTGATTTTATCTTTTTAACCAAATAGCAAGAATTGACTTCACATCACAGGCTGTTACCCTAGAATTCTTGACATCTGTTCTTTAGCAAAAGGGTTAAGTTTTGTACTTAGTGTTAAAATTCAAGTGACTGTATTTAGACAGTGTCACTGTCAGACCTAACATCAGGCTCCGTTGAGAAAAGAAACCGAGTATCACTAGGTAGAGAAGATGTCGTACTAAAAACAGTGAGACTGCTTACTTAAAAATGTGGTTTACTACATGAAACTATATTTTTTAATCATTTTAACAGTTACTATTGTCTACTGCCTAGAAGGGATTTAATGAAGTCCCTTGCTTTTTAATTTGTTTTTATAATATTTGTTCTTGAAGTAGTATTTCTGGATATAGAAAGGTCATGCACTGATCTGCTGCAGCATCTCTTGTAAAACCTATTATCAGATGTTAACCTCAGCAAAACTCAGACTGAAATGCTGAAGTCTGTCCTTAATACTGAATTTTTTTTTCTCCAAGGTGGTGAACCTATCTGGATCCCATTCACTTTTAAATACGACCCCACCTATTCAGACTGCAGCGGCAAGCAGTATGTGAAACGAACTTGGTACCGCAAGTTCGTAGGAGTGGTTCTTTGCAACTCCTTAAGGTACAAGATTTACCTCAGTGATGACCTGAAAGGTAGGCACCAAGATTAATTTCCTGATATATGATTACTTGTCATCTCCATCTTCTCGCTTTCTTCACCTCATCTGTGCAAGAATTGTGTGATGGCTATCTGGGAGTCCTTCTCTTGAGAAGGTCCGATGTGATAGCCGAGCTACCCTGCTGTTTGTGTTACACTCACGCCCTGGGCATTAGCTTTTAAGCAGAGCTTTTTAGACAGGGGACAGGAGGAAGTTTCCCTTGAAAAGCCTGTGTGTGTTTGTATCCTAAGAAAGCAATGTACTTTGTACTGTGAAAACAAAGTGCTGCTCCCCACACGTCTCCCTGGGAAGTCCCACGCTTGCTCCATGGGCAGGTGAGCCCCTGCTGCACACAGTCAGAGAGAGCAATACACCCTAGAGATCCCCAGGGCAGATCAAGGTGGGGAACAGGGAATGAAAGACTGCTATTACAGTGACTGGGTGAGCAGTACTCCTAAGAGTCAACAGTAAGTCTTATATGGGTGTATTTGCTGAGAGATAATGAAGAAAACTTTCCATATTGATGATCTGTGGTACTGGGATTATCTCAGTGGCTTTTCAGATTGTGTTAACGTGTTATTCTTATTGCAGTGCATTGGTATAGTTTAAAGACGGTACGTGAATATGCAATAAGAAACAAACAGGGTGGCAGGGCCCACCCCATCTGTTAGAGGAAGAGAGCTCCACAGTTTTTGGTTTTCATTTGAGACTGCTATCAAACTAATGGTACTGACGTATAAAGCATTTTTTACTTTCTTATGATACGTGGGGTTACAGCGTTGGTGGATAAGGGAAGAGCAACTGACATTATCTACCTGGACTTGTGCAAAGCATTTGACACTGTCCTATACGACATCCTTGTCTCTAAATTGGAGAGACATGGATTTGACAGATGGACCACCCTGTGGATAAGGAATTGGCTGGATGGTCGCATTCAAAGAGTTGCGGTCAACGGCTAGATGTCCAAGTGGGTGGTGTTCCTCAGGGGTAGGTATTGGGACTGGTGCTGTTTAACATCTTTGTTGGCAACATGGACAGTGGGACTGAGTGCACCCTCAGCAAGTTTTCCAACGACATCAAGCTGTGTGGTGCAGTCAACACGCTGTGGGAAAGGGATGGCGTCCAGAGGGACCTTGACGGGCTTGAGAGGTGGGCCCGTGCAAACCTCATGAAGTTCAACAAGCCAAGTGGAAGGTCCTGCACATGGGTCACGGCAGTCCCAAATATGGATACAGGCTGGGCGAAGTGGATTTGAGAGCAGCCCTGCAGAAAATGACTTGGGGCTGTTGGTGGATGAAAAACTGAATATGACCCGGCAATGTGCACTTGCAGCCCAGAAAGCCAATCACATCCTGGGCTGCATCAAAAGAAGCATGGCCAGCAGGTCAAAGGAGGTGACTCTCCTCCTCTACTCTTGTGAGACCCCACCTGCAGTACTGCATTCAGCTCTGGGGCCCCCAACATAAGAAGGATATGGACCTGTTGGAGTAAGTCCAGAGGAGGGCCACAAAGATGGTCAGAAGGCTGGAGCACCTCTCCTATGAGGACAGGCTGAGAGAGTTGGGGTTGTTCAGCCTGGAGAAGAGAAGGCTCTGGGAGACCTTATAGCATCCTTCCAGTACCTAAAGGGGGCCTACAGGAAAGCTGGAGAGGGACTTTGTACAAGGGCATGTAGTGATAGGACAAGGGGTGATGGTTTTGAACTCAAAGAGAGTAGATTTAGATTAGATATTGGGAAAAAATTCTTTACTGTGAGGGCAGTGAGACACCAGAACAGGTTGCCCAGAGAAGTTGTGGTTGCCCCATCCCTGGAAGTGTTCAAGGCCAGGTTGGATGGGGCTTTGAGCAACCTGGTCTAATGGAAGATGTCCCTGCCCATGGCAGTGGGGTTGGAACTAGAGGATTTTAAAGGTCCCTTCCAACCCAACCCATTCTATGATTCTATGGTGAAGTGATTGGTTCAGTTGAAATTCCCTCCACCTGTCACCTGCGGTGCAGAGTCCATGGACTTGCAAAATGGGGACTATTCCTTACTGACCTTTAGCCCATTTCTGTTTTCCATAATTTCTCCTTCCATACTGTGAAGGTAGCATTCTCCCTGTTGCCAGCCACTGTTTCTTCATTAGTAATACTGTGTTTGTCATTGTAATAGTTCTGCTTTCTCCCACATGTATTTTCCTGGTGGTGAAGAGCATCCCAAACAAAAGTAATGCAGAGTCAAGTAATCTGTCTGTATCACCCTTCAGACACCTTCTACAGCATCGGGGATAGCTGGGGAAGGGGTGAGGACCACTGCCAGTTTGTGGATTCACACCTGGATGGAAGAACAGGACCTCAGTCGTATGTTGAAGCCCTGCCCACCATCCGAGGTACGGCAATGGGGGAGCAGGATGCTGGCCAGATGCCTGTCATCCCATCCGTAGGATTAAGGGGTAGGGATCGGAGCACAGAGTGGGGCTCTTTGTCCATGGCTCTTGGCAGCTCTCTGAGGAGTCCAGGTGATGCAGTAGGTGATAAGCTAATGTTGTACTCAGGCCTAGCTGAACAAGTTATGAAAGTCCCAGATGGACTAGTGGGTGTTGAGAGAGACAGAAAGAGGGGGGCATATAATGCAAATTATTTACAGGAACAAAATGCAAAAACAGAAGGAAAAAATTGTATAGGTCTATGAAACCTTTTTCCTAATTCTAAGACCTACCTCATTGAATCGAGGTGCAAAGACTCTTCTACATGCCACAAAGAACCAGCTACATCTTTGCAAATATGGCTTTTGCAATTGGTTTCTGAGCAGTTCATTCAATGCAAAACACATAGGAGTATGTCTAGTGACTTAAGGTTGGACTGCAGGACTTTTATTCTGGCCTGGTAGATATCTCCCTCTGAGTTAAAATTCTCACCTTGAAGGAGTTCCTGTGAGTAAACTGCTCAGCCAAGAGGGTGATGGCTTGCTTCACAAAATGAACCCAATCATAAAAGTCAGCCAATCTTTTCAATAAGTCTATTAATTTAAATTATTCAATTGGCTTTAAAGGTTTCCATGTTAAATATTCTTTGTAAATATTCTATGTAAATATTCTTTTCATGGTGGCATTACCAGGAAGAAATTGAAATAGTCACTGATATTTATACAGCACTGGGAAATACTACATTTCCCAGTTTAAAAGAGGGATGATTAATCCAGAGGGGTATTACTAGGTCTAGGAGACAGAGATAGAGAGCATACAGAAATTATATTACTGGCACAAGACATGAGTGTTTCACATGTTCCAGTGCACGAGCTATGTGGAGAAGAATGCTGCACCTCTCCTAATGCTTTAAGCAGTCACATTCTTCCTGAAGGTGAAGAAAAAGGGGGAGAAAAAGCTTAACTCCATATTTACGGCATGAAATGATACCTTTTTGTTTTTGTGAAAAGCTGATCTTTGTTGATAGTCTCTTGAGTCCTATTAGATAATACGATTTGATGGTATTTTTTGCCCCAGAGTCCTTTGTATATTTAAACTGACTTACAGACTTCATAAACACAACTGAAATACAGCCACCTTTTGGAGTGAAATGCAGAAGCTCTTTGGCAGACCACAGCATTACACAACAGTTCAAGAGATTTTGAACAGTAAACCCAATCAAAACTACAAGAAATATAAAGGACCAGAGTTAAATCATTCAAGAAAGATCTAGGACAAATACCAGGGCTAGCAAATACCCTTTTGACAAAAGTCCCTACCAAATAGCTTCTAAGTTTTCATTTGGGATGTGGGATTGACTCTCGCTGCATCTGTTACTTTTATTAAATTGTCAGTTGTTTTGAAATGCAAACGGGTGTTTTTCTCCTGACAGGGTATTATCGCCAGTACCGCCAGGAGCCTGTATCATTTGGACGCATTGGACACACAACACCCTACTACTATGTTGGCTGGTATGAGTGCGGTGTGCCCATCCCAGGGAAATGGTAGCAGTTTGCTTTCCTGTCTTAGGCAGACCATGCTTTTCACATGATTGCTAGCAGAGGACTGTGAGCAACTGATTCAGAAAAGAAAAAAAAAAAAAAGACAAATGAGGCAGACCAGTGAAGACCAGCTGTTCAAGAAACCCTCGTGAAAGCCAAACATGGTCCCCCCTTTATCAGCCTAAATCTGTGGTGCTGCTTGATTTCTGCTTGGAAGCAGCGACAGGATATAAGCTTGGAGTCCTGCCTTCCTCCTCTGGGTCTTTAAGGCACAGAGAGGGGCTTGCAATGTGTGCGACCTGTGAAAAGTAGAGCTGTATTAGCCATGAAAATTTGGAAGTTTCTTATATCTTGCAGGAACGACCTAAGCATGCTGTGCTTGCTTAATGGGATGCTAAACTGTCCTTTGCTGCCCACTGGGGCTCCCCCTATGCAATTGTGCCATGTAACTGGCCACCCACCTAAGGCAATATATTCTCCTGAAGACTTACCCTGTGGGTTCACCCACTGCTGGACTAATCACCAGGTTACAGTGTAAATTCACTCTGAGATATATGTATATCTATATAAATACAGTACTGTACATCTGCAGAAGTACTGCTTAGAGATGCTGAGATTTTCTTGTTCACTAGATAAATATGTTTTGAATTTTTATGTAAAAGGTGCTGTTAATTCTTTAAGATATTGCTATGCACAATATATTAACCAAGGAAAGAGCTGTATTCTTCTTGTGAGTACTGTTGATCTAACATTTGAATGATTGATCAAAGACCCATGTCCCACTTCCTTGGTAGCCTTTGGACTGGACGTTCAATGGGAATCCACCCCTCTATGCATGTTAGAATGGCACTGTATAGTCCAGCAAAAACACATATTCAGCAATTTATCAGCACCAGTTAAACTTTCTATCCTTTACTGTTTAAAAGTTTTAGTGCAACTTTTCTTCAATCCATTCTCATCTTACTTGGTATGTTATTTATTCCTTGTCAGTACCTTTCACTTCACTGTGTGGAGGCATGGGATGAGTAACTTGCAAATTAGAAACTGCTTTTAACTTACTTGCCCTCCAAAAAGAAGACCAAGCCGCCAATACAAGAGTCAACTAGCAGGAAACTCATTTGGCTTTGGTCTGTCCTGGGTACAAATTGGGATACGCTTCCTTTAAAATACTACCAAAATCTCTTCCATCCAGACCAGAAAGCAAAAGCTGACATGGATGAAAGGTATAATGGTGGTTTTTTTAGCAGGCATTTGGAAGCTTGCAATAACGGAGAACTTCAGTAGTCCTTCTGGGCAATCTAGTATTAATGGTTTACTTGGTAACTTTCATGGTCTTACCATTTCATGGTAACATCTCAACAGCCTTTGCTCTTGTTAGTAAGCCCCCATTCTGACAGCCAGGAGCATACCTGGGGGATGGGTCCCGTCTCTGGTCCATCTCTCATTCTCATTCCAGCTTACATGTAGTGTAGGTCTAACACCTTTTCAGTTGCTTCCTGTAGTTACTGTAAATTGTATGAGGACAAAAAAGGAACTGAAGTGATTAAAAGAGCATTTTGTTTTTTATGGTGATTTGGGTTTTAACACTTTAATTGTTCTCACATACTTTTGCTTCAGTACAGTGCCAAATACATGGTCTTGAAGTATAACTTTTTTCCCTAATAAACCTATGATACATGGTTTCATTTCTATTTCATCCTTTCTGCTCATCTGTGTCAAGTAATCTGACAAAGTGACAAATTGTTAGCTTTCTAAAGTCTTCCTTGGGACAGGAGTAGGTGTCACCTTTTCCTAAGGGACTGGAAGCATGTGAGTGTGTTGTTCCCTTTTGAAGGTGGTTAGCAGCTAGCGTGGAGTTACCAAGGGCAAATCATGCCTGACCAGCCTGAAAATATTCTTTGTGGAGGTGACTGGCTCTGTGCACAAGGGGAGGAATGTGGATGTCATTGGCTTTGGTAAGGTGCTTGGCATGGTCTCCCACTGTGTGCTTGCAGCCAAACTGGTGGGGATATGGCTTGGATAGTTGGGCTTTAAGGTGGACGTAAAATTAGCTGCGTCGTGAGGCTCAAAGGGTTGTGATCAAAAATAGTTCAAAGTCCAAATGACAGCTGGTTGCAAGTGCCACCCCCAGGGGCCGGTACTGAGGCCAATACTGTCTAATGACCTGGACGATGAGATAGAGTGCATGGATGGAGTGCACTGTCAGCAAGTTTGTGGCTGTTACTAAACTGGGGCTGGGGAGTGGTTGATGTGCTGGTGGGCAGAGCTGTCCATCAGAGGGACTTCTATGGGCTGGAGAAATGAGCTGTCAGGAACCTCATGCAGTTCAGCAAAGGGAAGTGAGAAGTCCCACACGTGGGATGGAATAGCCCAATGCAGCAGTACAGGCTGGGGTGACCGTCCAGAGAGCAGCTTTGCAGAAGAGGACTTGGGTGACCTTGTGAACAACAGATTGAATGTGAGCACTCCAGAGATCCATTCCAACCTAAATTGTTCGGTCACTTTTTATGATTCTAGAGGAGGCATCCAATAATAAAATGTACTTTTTTCTTTTATTGAATCAAAGTCATGCCTTGCTCCAGAGCCCAGTCTTCAGCACGTGTGAGTGGGACTGGGGCCACTGACTTTAAAGAGCAGGGCCTGGCTTCACCAGTCATGGTTTGGCCTGCTGCTTAAAGATGGATGTTCCCTCACCACAGCCAATGCATTCTGCATTTTCACCTTCAGAGACCACAGGTGGGTTTTGGTTTGTTCATCTGCAGAGATGTGGGTTCCTTCCTTCCCAGCTGGAAATACCCTTGGGGTGTGACAGTGCCATTCAGGGATGTCATCATGGGTGAATAGCTGAGGCCATCATTTTTTCTGCAGCCTCAGCTGGGGAGGAACAGGGGGGTGCTGGGGGCACTCTTCCCCTCCAGTGTAAAATCTTCTCTGAGGCTAAACCAGCCAGGGCAGAGTCAGCAGTAGGGCACAACAGGGAAACACATGAAATGCAATGGTATGCAGTCTGTTCCCCTCACTTTGAGGTCTGGGTAAGTCCTCTATGCTGTATGAGGTGATCTGATTGACACATTTGCATCCTTTGCCCCACGCGCAGGGTAACACATTATCGTGAGAGTACCTAGTTTCTTGAAGAGATTATGTTATTTTTGCTCGTTGTTTATGTAAGAGGTGGTGCAATTAAAGAGGCAACTAAAGACACGTGGGTCAGGAAAGCTACTTCCCATCCAGATCCTCTCTCCAAGGCCCTGACCAATGGGCCACCCTCCCCTTTCCTTCCCTCCTTCCCTGCTGTCCCCATGACACACAGGTTGGTCCTGCTGTGCCACCGCAGGAGAAGCAGCATGCCTGTTTGGAGGTAAACCCCGTCCCCATTGAAATAGCTCTACAACTTTGTGACTGCGCTGCGTACCAGGGGACATTGTACAGCTCCAGATGGTGCTAATGGAAGAGGGATGGGTTTTTCTCTCCTGTCAGCTCGCCTCCCATGCCCCCCTTGCTGGCAAAGCCACATTTGCATCTGGTCTCCAAGCCCTTGGCGCCAGCTGGGAGAATGCCATGTCCCTTCAGAGGCTCTGAGGGGTGTTGCACCAACCCTGCCTTCTTGTCGGAGCAATCCTTGAGGGAATGGGATGGAGGAGAGGGAGGATCTCCACAGAGAGAAAATCCACACAGCTTGTGCCTTCATCACCTCTGGTCCAAGTCTCTCTGGGGTGGAGGGACACCAGGGCCCTGCCTAGTGGGGAATTGTACAGAGCTGGAAAAGAAAGGGAGAAAAACACAACGGGGGAAAGGGTGGGGAGGGAAAGGCAGGCAAAGAAGTCACTCAAAGCATTGTCTGGCCCTGGTCAGTTCCAGATGCTAATCTCTGATCACTGTACCATATTTTTGTGAGAATTGGGATTTCTGCCTCAAAGGCAGCAGGAACAATCGCCAGCATGTGAAAAATGCCAAGGGCTCTCGGGCGCAGCCAAAGCCCAGCATGTGGACCCGGGATGCGAACAGAAGTGCTCTTTGGTGATGAAGGAAGTACTGGGTGTCACTTGGAAGTATAACTGAAGGCCTTCGTGGGAGGTAACCCAACCCACTGAACAATGTGAAATGCTCCTTGTGGTTCCTTCCTACTAGAAACGATACGGTTTTCTGTCATGTCCTTTTTTCTCACCAGGCAGATAGATGTTATTCATGTGAAGAGCTGCCTTCCTCTGGCAGAAGAGAATGAGGTAAATGCAGAAGGGAATGAGGTCAACACTGCAGCAGCCCAGCTCTGCTTCCCAAGGCAATGCTGACACCCACAGATGTCTAAAAAATCCCTCTCCTGGAGAGCTGCCGGTCTGCCTGAGGGCCCTTAGCTGGTAACATTTGAAAACAAAGCCATGCCTTGTACTGCTGCTCCCTTTCTCATCATGCTTCTGTGTCCCATAAAGCAGGAAGCACTCCTGCGGGACTTGTGCCGCATCGCTGTGCCAGCTGCGCCACAATAGTCAGTGAAAAGTGCGGCCCTGGTGGGAATGAGCACCCAGAGCAGAATAATGCCAGAATCATGGCTGGGTGTGATAATCATGGTGTCAACATCGGGAAGTCAAGTGTCAAAGGCAACAGCCTGGGGGCCAGGTACTCGGGTGCTAACAGTTGCCATAACTCCTCAGTGCCAGTGGTGTTGCTCCTCAGTGCCAGTTGTGTCGCCCAGCTGCAAACACAACTTGACCAGCAGAAGAAGAGCTGGGGGAACCTCCAGATTTGAGGCACGCAGCGAGGAAGCGCACGCTTGCGACAATGAAGGTCAGTCGCAGACCGAGCTGCGTTAGCAAGGACACAGTCAGTGGCCTCAGTGACGTACTTCTCCTCTCTCCTGCACGTGGAGTACCGTGTGCCCTCCAGTACAAGGCAAACTGGAGTGGATCAAGGAGAAGGTGATCACAATGGTTAGGGGACTGGTGCACAGGACGTACGAGGAGAGACTGAGCGCGAGGTTTGTTCAGCCTCAGGGAGGGAAGGCTTGGCTGGCGGTGGTGGATCTCATTGATATCTTCAATGGTCTAATGGGATTGTAAAGAAGACGGAACCACACTTTTCTGAGACACACACAGTGGAAGAATGAAGGGCAATGGTCACAAACTGCAACATTGGAAATTCCAATGAAGTATGAGGAAAATGTTTTTATCGTGGGGGTGATCAAGCACAAGGATAGCAGCACAGAGAGGTGGGGAAAACTCCATCCCTGAAGGTGCTCATAACTGGCTTGGAGAGGGCTGCGAGTAACCTGATCTAGCTTTGAAGTTGGCCTTGCTTTGAGCAATGTGTTGGACCTTACTTCCAAAGGTTCCTTCCAACCCGAAGAAGTGTACAGGTCTATGAATAATACCAACCACTCCATCATGCAGCCAGACAAAACCAGAACCAAAATTTCACAGAAGCAAGCTCCAGGAAATTTTCACAGTGGATTTATTTATTGGACAAAAATTATCATAGACTCACAGAATGGCTGAGTTGGGAAGGGACCTCTGAGGATCATCTAGTCCAATACCTTCTGCTGAAAGTGGGGTCAGCTACAGCAGGTTACTCAGGACCATGCCCTCTTGCATTTTAAATGACTCCAAGCTGGAAACTCCATGGTGTCGGCAACCTGGGCCAGTGTTTAACCACCATCCCACAATAAAAAAAATAGTTTTCTTTTGTTTAAATGGGAATTCCCGTATTTCAGTTTGTGCCCATTGACTTCTGCCCTGTCACTGGACACCACTGAGGAGAGCCTGGCTCCATCTTCTTTACTCCCCACAGCAGGGATAGGATCCCACCAAGCCTTCTCTTCTCCAGGCTGAACAGTCCCAGTTCTGCCAGCCTTTCCTTATATCAGAGATGTTCCAGTCCCTTCATCATCTTCATGGCCCTTCATTGGACTCTCTCCATTATGTCCATCTCTCTCTTGTACTGGAGAGCCCAGAACTGAACACAGAGTATTCCAGGTGTGGCCTCACCTGCACTGCATAAAGGGGAAGGATGACCTTTTTTGGAAATAAATACCATTTTTAAAAAATTCTCTTTTTCCCCACCCCACCTCCCAAATGGAAGTTGCAAGCTGGCTCACAGATGAAAGCGTGACCATTTGTGAGGAAGTGAAGGGAGGCTGTGAGGGCAAGAAAGGGAAGGAGTGTAGTCTCCTAGACTCCCATGAAGAATTTCTGACCTTGGGGGTTTTTTTTTGGTTTTTGTTTGTTTGTTTGGGTTTTTTTTGGGTTTTGGGGTTTTGTTTTTTTTTTTTTTTTGCTGAGTAGTTCCTGCACATGCTTTCCAAATGTGATTTGTGCAAGGTCACAGCTGCATCTGGGGATCAGGTCCCAAGTGAGCATTGGAGATACCCTCATGTTTATGCAAAAAAGCCTCTAGATGGCAGGAGATGCTATTTGGCCAGGCCTTGTAGCAGGCCTCTACAGCAGGGGATGAGTGGCAGGAGTGCAGATGGCATGTATGTTCAGCATTGCACACACATAGCGGGAAAATGTTTTAATGAGCGCACAGTTTTGGTTCAGGAGCAGCAAAGTCCATTCCTGGGTGTTAGAGAGAATCTCTAGGAAGGAGTCCGTCCCTCACAAGGCAAAACTTGCAATCTATTATGTCTAAAGCTTTGGAAGGTTATAAGTAGAAACAGACAAAGTGCAAATACACAATGTGCTCCTGCTGTGCTTTCTCAGGAGATACTTTTCCTAAAATTGCAGACACTGATTTTCCCCAGAGTACTGTGGGCAGCAAGAACCAGTTTATCTTGCAGTAGGAGTAAAAGCATTACAGACTATTTCCAGGAGGCTTTGCAATAGTGTTTCTGCCCACCTAATTGTATTCCCCACTTCATCCTTCTGAAGGTCTTTGTTCTGTGAGCTGCAGGTCCTCTTCATCCGTTAAAAATATGGGCTGTGTTTATTTAAACTGCTAATAGAATCCCCATAAGCTTTCACTGATTCTCCATCATTAACTTCCATTTTTTTTCCCTTCATTGACCTTCTCCCTTCTGTAATTGGAGATCCTTTCTTGGAGCCAAGTGAAGTACTGACTGTATCCTGAAAGTATGTTCTAAGGTATGTCCAAAACTGCTTCACAACAGAGCACTCAGAGGTTGGTGTTCCTCCCCGGCACCCGTGGGTATGATCTGTGTTGTCCCACTCAATGTCTTCTAGCAGATGTTTAACCTGCCTCGCCCACACATTTCTCCCCTGCATAAACAGAGATGTTAATGCCACAACTCTGAAACTCCCCCCAAAACAACCAGTAGCAGCATTTCCCCCTTCCCTATGGTCAGTAGCATCATGAGGGAATGAAATGGAGCCAATAAAAGGCAGGAGAGGACCTGGGATCGAATCTTCTCCACTCCTCCAGCTCATTCAGCATCTCTGTCTTCACACTGGCCCCTTCATGCCTGGCCCAGGCTGCAAAACTTCTGTATGAACCTTTCTTATGCTGCCCGTGGGTGTCCCTACCAAGCAGGAGTGCTGGCATCACGTCTCATGCTTGTGGCAAGCTCATGGGCTGGATTCGGGCCCCATGAGTCAGTCACCTTCTTCCCTTGGGCTACACGTGCCATCACACTGGGAGGTGAGGATCATTTTGGCCAGCCTTGGAAGGTCGGTATTCATAGATCAGCTGTGGAGAGGAGGGAAGGGGCTGCTCCAAACGGCTCCTCAGAGTGTCCTGGCTGCCCTGCCTTTTGGTTGGGACTGCCTTCAGAAAGGCAGAGGCCACCTGCAGAGCTGCACCCCTCATCCCACCAGACCTCCTCAGGCAGATGCTGGGACTCCCATCCCCCGGGGAAGGGCAGGGTGAGAGCCCAAACCTGTGCAACACGGTGACCCATACAGGCAGAGCTGCAGAGGGCTGAGAGGCTGCAAAGAGCAGATACACTATGTATTTTTGTGTTCTCTACTGAAACGTCAGAGTATGTAAATACAAGTCAGCTGAGGCTGTGTTTAGTTTATGCTGCTAATCAGCAGTGAACAAACAAGAGAAAACAGTTCCAAGTGGTGAATATGTTACCATTTCCTCTCCCTGAATGTGAGAAAAAACAAGACCTACAAAATGAATAGTATTGTCAACACCGACTTTAGGCAGCATAACCTAAACAAAACAGAGAAGTAACTAACCAGAATGAGGACTTGTCCATTAATTTCAAGTAGCATGATAGGTTATTATTATCTCTACTGTTCCTTTTTTTGGACTATCCTGCTCTGAATGTTTACTTTTCAAAACTACACACTGATAAGCTTGTCCACTGTACTGCATCAGCCTGGGCTCCTGCACAGAGCATCCATGGTCATGGCGCAGCCCATTGGCTCTTCTGCCAGGTATTCTACTGGCCCTCAGTTTGCAAAGACTCAAAACTGATCTTTCCAACAAACATGGCATGACTTTAAGGTGATGGGGAATCTTCCTCTGGTGGGAAAGCTGGTGATTCCCACATTTCCCGCTTTTGTTTTTTGCACAGAACTGGTTTAGGTTAGGTCAGAGCTTCCTATAACTGACCAGACATTTCCCAGTTGCCTTTACTGCTGCAGCAGCTGTCATTTTACATTTTAAGGTTACACTATTTTTCTGGATTTTCAGCTCTCCTGCTAGAAATATGCTTTAAGATCTTTTGTTCCAAAGAGAAATCTGCTTTAATTTCTTCCTTTTGAAAATTATTCTGAAATCGTGAGCTGAGAAATCTGCTTGGACTGTTTTTCTTTGAAAGCCCAAAGGTTCAGAAACAAGAAAAACCATGTTGCTCAGAGTAACTGAAATGCCATTTATTCATACAGTTAGTGAATTCTTGTGTATATCTGGAGTATATTATAGTATTGTATAGATCAATCAATACATCGCATCACATTTGATTAACCTGTACAGAAAATAGGATTGCTTCAAAAAGCTATCGTCTAACATATAGAGACAAAAAGCTTTATAAGGATGTTTTGAGTTGCATCTGAGGAGAAAAATGTATGGCACTGAAGTATATAGTGGTTGTACAACACATGGTACTATATATAGCAAATTCTTAGTGAGTCTTAGTGGTACACTAATGTTTCTAACAAGTGGATTAAGTAGGTATTAGAAGAGTTATGATGCTTACACATTTTGCCAAGACTGAGTTTGTGTCCTCGGACAGAGTGAGGGCATGGGCTTGCTGTCATGCTGAAGACCCACCACAATGTACTTCTGCAGTCTTTGCAAGGTTATTGGACCTGCTTTAGAATGCCAGCAGCAGGAGGTGAAATATCCTCCTTAGACAAGGGAAAGATAGGCTAAGTGTCAACAGTGGGAGAGTGAAACCCACGTGCAAGTTGCAAGAACTTGGAATATTCTGAAAACCTTTGGAAATATTTCACTGGCCCACGTGCCACGGCACTCTCAAGAGGCTGTACGATGTCCCTTGCTACTGCCAGTGACCCCAAACAGCTTGGAGTCAGTTTAGGTGAGTGATCAAAATGTGATGCACTCCTTGTGATCCTTCAAGCTTCTGAGATTCCCAGGTCTTGGCTTCTTTTGCAAAAAGGGAGGGCTGAACCACGGTCTGCCGATGCAAGCATGTTTGGTTCAGGGATCTTTGCTCTGTCATCAGCAACAGCAAACTGCTGAAGACAGGTGTCTAATTTCTCCATGCTGAGGGGCATTCCTATCATCCTGGTGCCTAATTGCAGTTTTCCATTCTTGTCATCCAAATTTTCATTTATACAAACATTCTGTGCGCCTGAGGGGTCACAGCTCCAAAGAAGATCTTCAGGCTTGTGAAAAACATTTTCTTGAAATAATCGTGTCATGTATCAGTTGGGAGGTAAAAATACTGTAATGTGGATTAATCTCTGCAGCACATAGAATATTGAGATTTTTATTCCTGTTGTGTAAAACAAGCAAGATATTGCCTAATTTGCCTCTCTCCAGTCAAGGCCTTATTTGTTGGCTCTGTTACTGTGGAGGCGAGTGCTTCTGCACAGTATGCGTTCATTTTTCTATACCTATCAGCTGCTGTAAGCCACATCATTAAACACAACACATTTGTTTTCCAAACAGAAGAAAAGGCAAGAAGCAGTATGATAGCCAGTTGTCCTCTGGGTTTTTGCTGACTTTACCATGTCTCCCTTGTTCACCCCTTTATGATGATAATATATGTCTTGGGCATGCAACTAAACCTGGGGTCTTCTTACATTCAACACCTGGCATTTCATTCAGTAGCAGCACACCAAACAAAGGCTACTTTGGTCCTCTTGGATCTCACCCTTGCCAAGGAGTAACAGGAAAGGAGATTGCAAGAGTGTCAATGGGGCCATCTCTGAGGGTTTTCCTGTATAAGAGAATCCCCTGATAATATTATCCTTGTCTTAATGTTGCTTTATGCAATTACAGAAGTATAAAAGGGACCTTCTTAGATCCCCGCTGACTCCTGATGCTTCACGGGGCTGGACTCAGACATCTTGGGGATCTCTCAGCATGGGTCAAAACCTGGCCATGGGTTTCCCCAAGTTTCACTGCTCCTGGGAGACTTGTTCATTGTTCAGGAAGCCCAGTAATAGGGAAATCTCCTCAGTATGGTGCCTTGTTTTCAATCTTGTGTCTTTTCCACCACCTTTTGTTTCTGTTGTTGTCACTGTGCCTGAAAAACTTTGTAAAAAGCCACACGTTTCACACACATGGGACTGTAGTCCTTTTTTAAGGCCTCAACTAACAGCCAGAATCGCAGGTTCCTCCATCATTTGGATACCCAGGTGTGGGTTAGCCAGCTGCTAACAGCTGCAGGGAAACAGGCTGGATCTGAGGCTCCAGACCAGCCGACTAATCCCCATCTCCCTCCCTAGACTGCAGTAGAAAACCTTTTCACTTGAAAATGCAAAATCTGAAAGCTGAGGTTTCCTATTTTAAAAATGGCATTAATTAGCAGCAGTTGGTTGCCTCAGTACTGAGTTGGGGACAAGGTATGGTTTCACTTCAGTTGTCAGCCTCAGGAGAAGAACTTTTAGTGAATTTGAATTTGTATATAAAGTTGGACAACTAACTGTTTACAGGTGCAATAAACTAAATGCTCCGTGTGCTGCCAGGAGGGCAAAGCAGCCGTGACAATACCCACACAGTGTGTCAGCAGAGATGTCTCTGTTGTGCTTCACCTGTGAGGCTCATTACTTTAAAGGTTGGAAGTGACTAGAGAAAACTTAACATTTTAGATAGAGTGAAGAGTGCCATGTAAGGGCTTGTTTGCCATTTTCCCCCATTCCTGACTGATTCTAGTAGTCTGTTCTAGTCACACAGCAAACATGGCTTTCTTTACATGCATATTATTGCTATGTTTCCCTATTTTATGGGAAGTGTTTATTTCGCTACTGGTACATTGCTTTGTGTTTTATGATGTTGAACTGGGAAATGGTTCTCCTCCAAGATTTGAGTAGATCTAATGGGAAATAAAACATGCCAGAACATGCAGACATGGTTCAACAGAGACAGTCAAACCCCAGATGAATTGCAATCCTTCCACTTAGGTAGGAAATTGGGATCTTAATATCTGGAATAACCACAGAAAAGCCAACAGAGCAGTGCCGGGTTTACATTTGGCTCCCTTGCTGTGCAGATGCTCCAGTTGTTGGCTGTGTCAACATGGTCAGCTTAACCTGCTCTTGAACTCCAGAAAGCGTCTCAAGGAATGGTGCATCCACATCTGAACATGTCTTCCTTGCTTAGACTTCCCTTCCAGAGCTTTCAGCTTTTTATATAAATAGGCCACATTCAGAGACATGTGTTTGCTTATCCAGTTTGTCCCTGTGAAACTAGCAGGAGCTAGCCAGCTGTAGGGGGGCTGGAAGCCAGCTATAGAAGAGACTTTGCTGTTTCTGAAAACAGTCAATCAGTTACATACTTTTTGCAATGTCGTACAATGGATACTTCATATGAACTAGCTACAGGGGGAACTCCATATAATAACTGTTGGCACCATTACCAACATTTGATATTTTGCTCTTGCAAATGGTCTTTAAAACAAACCGCAGTGTGCTTCCAGAGTTGCTGAGCAAACAGGCTCAGACAGTAAGTAATAATCTAGAGTTGCAGGAGAAGGAAATAGAGGGTAGAAGTGATTTCTCATCCTCCTGAAAATAAAAGGGCCAAAAAAATAATTAAGGTGGCCGATGTGGGCGTTCAGAGACCTTTTGCAGGTCTGCCATCAACAGAGAAGGAGTGACGTGAGCTAGGACAGTGCTGGGGCTGTGTCACAGGGAGATGTGGGAGTTACCTGAGACCACGGGGCTTTGTTTTGCTGTAACTTCTCTATGCTCCTGGCGCAAGATAAAATTGCTGCCAAATGCCAAGACCTCCACTGGACCTTTGCTTTCAGGAGCCAGAGTATTTCTTTCTAAGGCAGTAGCATAGATGTAAGAGAGATGAAGGCATATGGGTACGGGTAAGACACGTTCCCGTATGAGAAATGGTTGAAAGCAAGGAGACTTGAGTGTCCTTTGGTGCCCAGCAAAATTGAGACAGGCCCATAGCAGACTGCAGCTGTCCCAGGGGAGACCTGGAGAGGAGAAGAACCCAGCAGAGCCCAAGGACAGGATGGTTGAAAATTCTTTCCCCTTCTTCTGAGGTTGGTGTGAAAGAAGAGTACCAGGAAACTTGGCACGCAGTGTGTGGGAAGCCGACTTGTATGTAAATGGGAGGAAGAAGAGTTAATTGCTGAGTGGGAGGGAGGCAGAACTTCACACTGGGAGGTTTTACTTATTTTATGGGGCTTGCTCTGGGCTGTAGAGCTTTTATGGGTCTCTGAGGAAACATGTGAGCTGGCTAAAAGTTCTGCTGAGCTGGAAGGAGGACAAAAGTACAGTGAGCTGGAGATAAGAAAAAATACTTAACCCAATTTATGTTTACCCTTTTTGTAACCCACACATTATTCATATGCCAATATTTGCTCTTTCCTCCCCACCCCCCATCAATAAAGTTTTCAAAGCTCTGTCAGAACAACTTTTTTTCTGAAGAACATTGCAGAAGTCCCTGGAAATCTTACATTCCTAAGCCCTGCCATTTCCAGGATATTGGGGACGGGGACAGAAATCCCTCAAGAAATGAAAAGTCATAAGCTCGGTTTGGGGTTTCAGCGGTTTCACTCTTTGGCCTGTTCTGAGAAGGCATTCCAAAATACACAGCTCCTGCTAAATGCCATTGCCAGAGCTCTGCTCCCTCACCCATGTTTTAAAGAGTCTTCTCAAATATACGAAGTAGAAGGAAGGACCAAGAGTGGAAAGACCTAACAGAGCCAGAACATTTCTGAGGCAGTTATCTACATGTTGCTTCCAGACCATGGCTGGCCAGGACGAGTTTGTGCCTGCGCTGTACTGCCAGTACAACACAGACTGGTGTGGGACAGCTCTAATGCCGTGCTTTTCAAGCCCAGTCACTTCCCTTTGTGACTGAGACATCCTATTCCAGGTCCAGGTCTCCCTTGACTCCTGGAAGCCACAGGTAAGTTTTCTAAAGTAAGCAGTTTCTACAACTGCAGCTCATTTTCCACTTTATATATACAATGCAGAAACTAGAATGCCATTGAAACGTAGACTCACATTAAATACCCTGTTTGGCACTTTGAGGTACTATAAGAAGCCCTTTAGAGCTTTGTGAAGCACTGCAACCACAAGCAGAGCCCCAGAACACCCATCTCTATTAAGTCTCACCATGAATCCACTGGTTACCAAAGACACGATCGGAGTTCAGCATCTGCTGACAAGGAAATGCTGAGCTGTCTGAAAACTTTTGAAATGTGATGTTTCCTTCAGAGCTGGAATGAGGAATATTTTCCTTGCTGAGAGCTGAACAGGCCCAAGCACTTTGGCGGGCCAGGTCCCTTAACAATATCCAGTAATGTAATAACATGAGCATGGAGGGAAGCCAGATGGCTGGGGACCATAAGAATGACACCACATAAGGTCGTGGCTGTTCCCTGGCCAACCTGGTCACCCATGTCCTCCTTCACAAATTAGATCAGAAGACTCGGCTGTTGTTGTTCCCCTAGCGATCAGTATTATCCCTACTTGCCAGCATCATATGGACCAGGCTGATTTTAAAAGCTTAGTCTATAAAGTATTTTCTGATATGTAATTATATTGAATTAATAGGGTGAAAAAAACCTTTTGTGAACAGAAGGCATTTTATTTGCTCTGTAACTATTTGCTGGCCCAAAGCTTGTGTTACTCTGCACTCAGGTCTGTGTCAGAAGACTTTGTACCCATGGAGAGTGAAGGCAAGTATCATGCAAGTGCCAGATGAGAAATATGTGATGTATATATGTGCCATATGTCAACTCTGGGCACATGATCAGATGCAAATGGCTCATGGTACCTTCCTTTCCCCTTCCACTGAAGCTTAAGTGAAGTTGCACAGACATGAAATTGGTGTAGACACAGAGCTGGACAGTGTTTGCCGATTTATCCAGCTCATTAGAGGAAGAGTGGAAGCAGCTGGCTTTTCATAATCATAATTAATTATCCAGCCTATTTCAGAATGACCCCCCCCAAAAAAAATAGTAATAACAAAAGCAGTGCCAATAAAGCTTTTGCTGCTGTACCTGAGATGGGCATTGTCTCAGTGTAGAGGCACTGCACAGACATGGAGTGAAGGACTCCACCTGTGTCCAAGCCTTTAGCAGTATGCCTGTCTGTCAGTCTGTTGGTCCATTGACGGAATGAGCTCTGTCCTCAACCTGCTTTGGACTGCAGAGCATCTGTGGGCAACGTGTTCACCTCCCAGACCATCTGCAGGATGAAAAAGCTTCTCCTTATATCCAAATTGAACGTCTTTTATTTCAGCTTACGCCCATTGTCTTATCCTCCCACTGTGCACCACTGTGAAAAACCTGGCTCCATCCTCAATGGAGGGTGCCCTCCTCGTAGGTACCAGGGGCTGCTGCTGTCAGGTCTCACTGAAATTGTCTCTTCTCCAGGCTAGGCAGGCCAAGCTCCCTCAGCCTCTCCTCACAAGGCAAGCGTTTCATTCCTGACCATACTCGTGGCCCTTCACTGAAATTTCTCCACTTTATTGATGTCTTCCTAGTACTGAGGCATCCAAAAATGGACACAGTATTCTGGATGTGGTCTGTTGAGTGCTGAGTAGAAGGAGCAGTCTCTTCCCTTGATCTGCTGGCTGTGCTCCTGCTCATGCAGCCCAGGGAGATGCTGGCCTTCTCTGCTGCCTTTGGACAGAAAGGGCAGAGAGAACAGTCCCAACTTTGCTTATACGTAAATTAGTCACTAATTTTATCCTGGTGGACCTGAGAGCAGAATTTGGACCAGACTAAGTAACTTTCAGCCTCAGTACTTGACCTCTGTCTCCCATCATGAGCTGAGGAGAGAAACATAGGGATGCAGAAACCAATTTAAAAAAATAACTAAAACACATTGAACCACAAACCCCAATGAATTTTTAAACTGCTAACTACTAAAACTTCAAGGGATGAAAGTAGAGGAAACTGCTATTTATCTGATCCACACAGCTAAATCCCACTCCCAGCCATACACGAAGACCTTGCTGGGCAGGCACCTCCTCCCACCTAGCACCAGACCAAAGCCTGCAGTTCTCTCAACTTGAATCTCTAACTGCTGATCCATTTTCCTACACTCATATGACTAATGCACGCAAGACCAGCCATGACTTTGCTGGGGCTTAAGGGACCTGTATCACCCCTCTAGCTTTCCTTGAAAGCAGTGCCTTGTTGGGCCCCTGTGCTGCCTTGCAAATGGCTCATGTCCCCAGATGCATGACTGTACAGAGTCCCTGGTCATACTGGAGCTGTATCCAAAACGTGAAACTGATACGGAAATTCAGAGATGTGGTAAAATGCTGGCTTTACGAAGTCAGTGAGAGCCAAAGGAAAATGTTTGTATTCCTTCATCAGGCTGAGCTGCCTGTTTAGATCTGTGATTCCTTCTTCACATACTTGGCTCTTACGGTCATGGCACTGCCTATGAAACATCTGCACCAGCTCAAGGTCAGCTACCCACAGCATCCTGGAGGCCTGGGAGGACAGATGCCACCAGCCAGCAGGACACTGACAGCGGCATTACTGTGAGCAGGGGCCTGGAGTGGTGACATGATGCATTTCAGAAAACAAGAAGATTCACATTACAAATCTGCTGAAGGGTTGACTGGAATAGACCTGGAAAGGTTAGCCTTTTCTGGTAATGTATCATATTCTTTCCATCTGCAACAAGCTTTTATTGCCATTTCAGCAAAGTTCGGTTAATTTCATTTCCAGTGCTTCTTCTTCCCCATGATGCTCTCTGCTCTTCAGGGGTCTGACTAATAGTAGAAGTGCTACAATTCTTTCCGCTGTCTTACTCCTTGTATTTGCAGCCAAGCGTTGCTGATCCAGAAGGTTTACATAAGTATAACAAGCATGCAAATGTCTGCACTGGACCCCCAGCCATTAGGGATTTTGCTCATCATTGCTAAAAAGATCCTTTTTGGGGACCCAGTTCTGCAAACACTTACGTGCATAAGCAACTTCCATAGATTTATTGACTCATGGGCATTTGCAGGATCAGATCATGAAATATTTGGTTTGCATTCAAGAAATTTCCCACTTAAACCCAGGAGTTATGTCTTCGTGGATCCAGGAAAAGGGTTTGGGTTATTCAAGATGAATATTTTGAACTCTTGTCAGGGATGAGAATCCATTCCTGGACAAGGAGGCAACAAGCACATGGGAGATACTGACTTAATTTAGAAGAGAGTTTGGAAAGAGAGAAGAGTTTAGCTAGCCCTTAGCCTTAGAGCGTGCTCTTTAATTACTGCAACTCACACAAAATCAGCAAGGGTGACACCGTACTTCTCACCTGAAAGACAGATGTATCAAGTAAGCAGGTTTTTTAAACAGCAAATTTAGAGTACTCTTCATTTCCATTCTTGAGTTGTAGCATTTTGCTCTCACAAGGTTTCCTCTGAGATCGCAAAAGCTGGGCTCAAGAAAAAGAAAATCTCCGGTACAGTTCTGCTACCTAGATTTCAGAAGTTACGGGACAAGCAGAACACCAAGGACCACAAGAATTGCCCTCAAAGAGGGGAAATTTGCCCTTAAGAGCTGACAGTGTTGCATCTGGGCAGCAGTGTGCTCTTGCAGAGCAGTTCAGTGTTGCACCGTGCATCTGTCACCCTTGTAGGGCTAGAGGGGGGTCAGCGATCATGGACAGGAGGGGCATTCAGTGCTTTCCTCCTTCACTGCCTGCTCCTCCAAGCAGGAATAGTCAATTAAAATGAGCCTGAACTAGTGCCTCCCTTCAAGCACAGTCCAGAGATTCAATGATTTATTTTTTTACAGGCTGGATGAACTGCAAGCAGCCCAGCAGGTGTTACTCACATCCCAATAGGTAGCTGTCAGCACCTGAGCGCAAGCTGAGCTGCTGCATTTCAGCCCAGCTTGTTAGCAGCAGTTAGAGAGAGGTGACTGGAAAGGAGCTTTCTCCCTCTCCCTTTCTTAATAATGCCAGCTTAGTGTTGAACTCCTTATTAACCACTTCCTACACACTCATTTCTGTATCCCCAGGTGTTCTGGATGGGTTGGGTCAGCATGGTTTGATGCAGCTTGTGGGAAAAACAGTTGGAGCTGCCTATAGTTAATGTCTTGACAGCCGCATCTGGCCTTGCAGGCTCTTCTCCCATCTGGTGCCACACCGGCACTTTGGAAAGGGCATTGCTGTAGCTAGGAGCGCCTGGTTCAGTCTGCTTTGATGGGGGCAAAGAGGGGAGCTATTCTGCTGTCCCTGCATTACAGATACCTGGGGCTGTGCTGACACAGTGAGTATCTGCCTTCCCCATTCACAACCTGCAAGGATTTGTACTGCAGACTGGCCTCAGGGAGCTCAAACTGGGCTCCTGCCAGGTGAAACCAGGGTGAGAGTGGTGCCGGGGAGCGCCTGTAGCGCGTGCCACCTCCTCATGGGCACCCGATCCAGGCTGGAGCTGAGCTAAAGAAGACCCCAAGGCACTGAGAAGTGTGAGGTGAGTCCTTAGCACTGACGCACTCCACACATCTGCTCCAACTGTGCTGCACTGCTTGTCGGTGCAGATGAAGCCATGGCCTTCTCCAAAATCCACCTCGGTTATGAAGTGCAGAGTTTTGACAACAGCTAAACATTCCTCGGAGTGATTACATACAGCAACAGGAAAGCTAGGAGATAATAAGTAAAAAATAATCCTGCACACAGAGAGTGAAGCTAGGAAATCTGGTTTGGATAAAGGCAGTACAGCCCTGAACTTTCATCCAGTTTCACACTGCACTTTTACGCAGTTCAGAGAAAAGTCTTCACCTTGCCTTTCTCTGACCTCCTCCAGAACCACTTCCACTCCCGACAGCCTCCTCCGGCTCTTTATTGCTCTGCTGCTTTCAAATCCACTTGTAGCATCCCTGTGCAAGGCATATGAGGGTATTTCTGCCCCAATTTGAGATCTCAGAGCTACTTATCTGAATTTTCCTTGTGGTGGCTTGATCTACCCTAGCTGGGGATCTCATGCTGGAGAAGAACTAAAGCCCATGGAAATACTTTGACCACAAAAATTAGGGGTAAAATCTTGCCCTTACTGAAGTTCATAGGAGATTTCCCATCATTTTTGGCTGGACAAAATTTCATCGTGGAGCGCTGCTCAGCTTTAGCATCACTGTGAGGGATCAATGTGCAGCCACAAAGTTTTCAATACACTTCAACCCTGAAATGGGCAAGAAATGCATGCCAGTCAGTTTTGAAGAAATCTGTCAACCTGATATTTAATTTAGAACAAATAAAAACATTTCACTCGTTTGCCCCCACCCCAAATGGAAGCACTTCATTGCAAAGAAGTCAATACTTCCAAAGGATTTTTTTCACATAAACATGAAGAGCCTCTTAATGCTCAACTGGTGTGGTTGTGGTCATGGCATTCCCCTAGACGGGGGTTCTCCAGCATCTGTAGCACAGCTGCTGACACCTGCCTAGCTGGACAGATGTCCTGTACCTTGCCCTCAGTCCCTTTCCACAGCTGGGGAAAGGACCAGGATGCAGCCTCAGGAATTGGGAGCTAACCTGGGCATGGCCCCTCTTAGCAGCTGCTGCCAGATCACTGCACAGCCCGCAGCTGGCTTCTCTTCAGTCTGTTTTTAATGTTAGTTGTCACCTCAGAATCAGGTAAGGTCATAGCCTCCATGCTCGGGGATCAGAGCTTGGTGATTCAAAGTGAATGGCTTGGGGCGCCAGAGGCTGGCCACACAGAAAGACACTCATGTTTATTATTTTAGAAGAGTTCATGCATTCTAAGCAAAGCCAATAGCTTGTGGGGCCCTTCAAACTGTCAGGGTGGGGGACACAGGATACTTGCCTCTGGGGAGGGACGCTTGGCATTCAGTGCAGCTCTGAAACCTTAGCACGTGCCACCAATTCAAAGTCTCATAATATTAGCAGAAGTAAGAGAACAAGGGGTCTGAGAAGCCAAAGTTCTGCCTGGCAGCACCACTAGGGCGCAGGGAGCATCACTGGGAATTCAGAAACCTGCGCTTCTAGCGGGAGCAAAGCATTTGTTATGGCTTCATCGCATTTAGGATATCAGATGCAGGGTGAGAATAAATGCAGGGTAGGTGAGCCTGTACTCACCGATAGCCCAGTGAGTGCAACCCAGAGACATCCCAGCTGTCTCAGGCTGTTGCCTTCACAGGGTCAGAGAGAGGGCACTGCCAATACCTTAGAAATCCCCACTTGTCTGAAGATAACTTTTGAGATAGAGATGTTTTAAAAATAATGCCAAGGACAACAAACACATTAAGGCTGAAGGACAAATTACCGGATGACTGCAGACACAGGGTTTCTCTTTTATTTCAGAATCCAAATGCTGCAAGGTTTGTTACCAGTTTCAGACTTCAATTATTTGATTTTTTTCTTGACTGGAGAGGAATGATGAAAAACAAGAAATTAGTAATAATGTTCTACATCTGTTTGGCAAACAATTTCTCCTTCTTGCTTTAAGCATGTTCAGCAGCTCTACATCTCTGCTGATCTGAGAATATTTAGTGAGCAGCAAGGGTGAAATATATTGACTTCTAAATAACTACATTAAAATTGCAATGAGAAAAACAGAAAGAGAGAAAACTTCAAAGTTCTAATTCTTGTATGGCTTGGCATGTTCCTTTTTGTTTATTATCTATACTGGTATAGTGCCTGCATCAGGGAGCAGTAGCCTGCTGTGCTTTGGAAAGTGGCTAACAAATGTACCCCTGCCCTGTGGACCTGACAAGCAAAGTCAGAGAAACTGCAGGGAGTGTAAAATTAGTAGAATTCAAGTGACACATAACTGGGAGAAAGATAAGCTTTAGGTCAGGCCTGCAGAGGAGAGAGAGTAGAGTCTTTGTTTTCGAATGACAAAGCTGTAGGAAATGGGATACAGTGGAAGCTGTTTTCAACACTGATTTTCTTTATCACATTAAACAATAACTTTTGTTCTCGACATCTTTTTCTACTCTGGTGGTGGTTTCCTTTTGGAAGAAAATTGCTCAACTGGTTTACGGTCCAAGGGCCCGTTTCTCATATGAATGATGCATGCACAGAAGGGCCGAGTGGGAGAGGCTCCTCCAGCCCCACAAGGACTGTCAGGAGCTGACATTCTTTTCTGACCAGAAAAGAAGAAACTTTGAAGCCCTGGAAAAAAAAAAAAATATGCACAGCAAATCCAAAGGAAATGAACATTTCAGACTGGGTGAGCGGATTCTCTGTTTTCCAAATGTTTGTTTTGATTTTGACCTTTTAAAAAAGTTTCCAAGTGTTTTTTCTTCTCAAATAACTTACCAAACCTTTCAAAAGGAAATGCCATTTCAAATGTTAGAAAGCAAATCCTTGGGATGCCGGAGCATCCAAACATTCCAACTATGCCCAAACTTTTCTCTTTGTACCGGGACATACATGGGTGTGAGAGCTTTGCGCAGCGGCAGCTCCTCGGCAAGGCGTGGGGATGGCTAGAGGCAGGGAGTGGCAGAGGTTTGCCCACGGCATGGCTCCAGTGGTCAGGCTGGTGCTGGCTGCTCCCGCAGAGGCCAGCCCCAAAAGGACCCGCACCCGCTACCCGAGCGGTCTCCCACTCCATGCAGAAGGTACATGTGAGTGAGGTTTTGACCTAAAGCCATATGTACTCGTCTTCCTTCCAGCGGCTGTGTGTCAGCAGCGACAGCTGGAGGTACTTATGGTCCTCAACAGTCCCGTTTTGTTCCAGTTTGCTCCTGACCACATCAACCCTTCTTAAAAGACAGATGTTGCCTCCTGTTCTTTTCAGCCATGATCCACATTTTTGGTCAGTGTAGAGATGGGGGCTTCTCTGCTCACACTGCCTGCCACTGTGTAATTTCAGAGAAAAATTGGCAAGGGATGGTCCGGCAGCCTGCAGGACCATGTGGAGCTGCCATGGAAATGTTCTCGGTTCTTGGGGAAAAGTAGCCACCTGACGGATTTTAATGGTATGAAAGACTTTCTGAACTGATCCTAGAATAGGATTCCTTAGCTTTAGGATTGCATCTCAGACCGATACTTAAAACAATTTCCTTGGTTTTATCCACCTGCCTATCAGAAACAATGATTCTCCAGCTTGCCTCCTCTGAAGAACAATTCATGACAGCTTGAAAGCCCTCAGCTGAGTTGCATCACATTCCCAGCACCTTCTAGACAACCCAAATCTGAGTTCCCAGAATGTCTCTCCCCTAAATCCTTCCAAGCTGGGCTCCCTTACTCAGTGGTTTTGGCTGCCACAGGGAATTTATGGCTTGAACTTTGATGAAGCCTGAGTTCTGCTATCAATCAAAGGAATATTTTACTGCCACCAGGAAAAAAAAAAAAAAAAAAAAATTGAGGGGATAGCTTGTAAAGTTTAGAAAGTCTTGTGACTTGGAAAGCAAGCATAAATATTTAAGGGGAGCCCACCCAATCTTTATAACAATACCCCACCCTTCTGACCTGGAAAGGACAATAAAGACAGAATGAGATTTACTGGCTCAGAGGTGTTTACTCCCATTTCATCAAATAAGTGAAATCTTGGACTACAGTCATTTCCATGCCAGAAAGACTAAGCCTATCTCTGCAAGTTAATGGGAAAAACTCAAGTCCGCCAAAGGAGGACAAGTCCTTAAGGCAATCAGCAGTTTTGTAGCTCATTATCTCTTTCTTTCAATTGATAAGACTCTTTTCCCCATAAATATTTCAACATCCAGGAGAATGTGGTGGGAAGCCAGAAGCACAGCATGCAGTCAAACCTGCTCTCATAAATTTGTCTCACACTGAAGTTGTCCTGAAGCCTGACCCAGCTGTGAATATCATTTTACACAAGCTGGAAGGAGGGGAGGAGAGCTAGCCACCTTGCTCCTTCAGATGCCCAGTGTAACTGGTCTGCCTTAACCATATATTCTGATGCACAGAGGTGGAGCATAAACCTGGCTCCCATCTAGACAGCAGAAGTGAAGCCAGGCATTTGCCAGTTGCTGCTGGTGGTAAGTGGAAATAATATCACACACCTTCATATTCTCTTGGCATGGCCACTGAGAAGCAACTGTCCCAAACAGACTATTTCAGATGCTTAGAAACAAGCTCTACATTTTGCATGAAGAGAATAACTGAGCTTGCTCCCTTTCCCTGTAGTGGATTCACTGCTCCTCATGATCATTTATAGTTGTTAAATACATAGACTTATGATGCATCAAAGGGTATTCTGTATGTTTTATAGCTCTTCAAATTATTCTTTCCCTTGTTTACTTTTTGCTCATTCTTTATTATGCTTATCCTTCTTTGCGTAAATATCTGAGTTTATTCTCTGATCTTGTGATTTGGCCCTGAGCTCCTGTTTTGTCTGTGTATTCCTCTAAACCTTTATACTCTGATTATCCAGTTGCTCCGCTCTCATCTTGCTTTTAATCTTATTCAGTAAGTCTTTCATATATGCATACAGAAGTCCAACCAGTTGTTGTTGCTGGTTCTGGTTTAAGATTCATCCTCAGTCTTTCAAAGCAGAAGATCCTACACATAGAAAAGATCTCATACTTAGGTCAGTGGTAGGAGGCTGTCTAGATCTGGAAACTGAACATTGAAAGCACTGCCCTTGGAGGATGCCTTGCTTGACTTACTGGCAGTTTGGGATCCATTCCTGGGATACCTGACTCTCTGTGCACTATACACTGTAGGTATGGGGAGTCTGGAAGCCAGATGCACCTTGGGCCTCAGATCAGTTGGTTATGGGGACTCATTTTCTCCACCTTTGTTAAACTGGCCTGACCATGCTGAAGTTGGTGCAGCCACAGGAACTTTTGTCTGTGGGTTGATTAATAAGTGTCTTTCTTACTGAGTTATTTTGGACTACCACTTATTCTACAGGGCAAAAAGCCTCTTTCTTTCTGGGAAACATCGCCCCTGTTGCTCCTGCCATTTCTTTGCCACAGAACTGTAGAGACTAGTAGACTACCAGAGGTGTATAATATCAAGCAGAAACATCAAGAGAAAGGCAGCAGAGTTGCCTGTTGATGGCGAGGCAGGGGAATGCAGTGTGGCGGGAGGGGGACGCAACATACAGTCAGCAAAAAATGCAAGAGAGACACCAGGAAGACTCAAAGAAGGTTCAAAAAAATCCCTGAGATCCATATTCACTCCACAGGGGCTTTTGGATCCGCTCCTGCGTGGGCAGGAGGCAGGTAGGCTGCACAGAGCACGTGGCATAGCATGCGGCAGCTGTGCCTTAACAGTGACTGCAGAGACAGTAAGCCACTAACAGGCGACGTAATGGTGTGCGTCACGTAACAACAGACAGGTTATCAGATTTCAGTCTGGATGAGAAAGGAGCACAGGCCTTGTAGGGCCAGGGTGGGTGTAGGGATGCAACACCCTCACCCTGCAGCTCAGTGGAGGTCCTGAAGGGGGGCTGGTGGGGGGAGGCAAAGCCTGAGGGTCTTACCCTGGCCGTGGAGGGTGGCAGGCAGGATTGCACCCTCCCAGGGTCTGCGTCCGCCTGGTGAGCGGGGCACAGAGCGGGGCAGGGCTCGGGGGGCAGCCCTGCTGGATGCCAAGCAGATGTGCAGGCCGGTCGGTCTGGGATGTTTCTCAGTGTCACATCAAACATTTTGACAATGGCCCTGCAGAGACTTGGCAAGATAAGGTTGTTTTTACAGCAGCGGCCCCTGTGTGCTCAGTAAGTCGATACTTCACTAACCCTGTGGTATTTGGATTCGAAAGAAATGAAGGCTATCAAAAAACCAAACCCTGACCGTGCTTGAAGCACAGGGCTTGGGATTTTGGTCAGATACTGAGCATGAAGTGGCCTGGCCCCGGGGACAGCAGCACTGACGCACCCCTGCCGAGTGCCCATGGGGGCGAGGAGCTGGTAGCCAGGACGGAGATGAACCTGTGCCAGCAAGATGCCTCCATTGCTCATACGAGGCCTCGTTGGCTGCACCCACGGAGAGGACAACCCCTCTGCTCCAGGTCTGCCTCCAAAGGGGGAAGATAAATCCTGTTCTCTTGCGTGCTGGGAATCAGATGGTCGTCTCCAGCCCAGTTTTACTGCCAGGACATCGTTCTGTGCTGCTCTCCACCTTGTCCCCCACCTTTACAGGGCAGAAAGGGGAACACAAAGCAAGAGCAGCCAGGGCGAGGTGGTCAGGGTTTGCCTCTGACTTTCAGAGGGGCAGGAGAATAGAGGAACAGTAGCACTCCTAAAGCCACACGGGGCTTATTCCTACCTCACTCCAGATCCAAAGCTGCAGCTACAAACTTGTGAGCTCTAGAGAGGTTAAAAATGGTGTGGGGCATATGGTGCAGAGCTATGGTGTGCCTGTGCCCCAACGTGAGCTTGCAGGATAGCCTGAAGGGCTACTAGCAAATGCAGGTAAATGACAGCAGTCTGCAGGCTGCCTTGTTTTGACCAGTTTTAGATCAAGCCAGGCCAGCGATGGGAATGGGTAGGACACAAAGGATCATGTATCCCCTTTTAACCCTTCCCCATTCAATTTTATGGAGAACCCAGTTTTACTGGATAGCAGGATGTCAGCATGGGGCACAGGGACATGACAACGCATGGTGGTTTCAAATCGGTTCGTAGCAAGACTGGTCTGACCGCAGCTTGCAGCCTGCTGTCCGCTATCCCGGTTTGAAGACGCACAGCACTTTGGATGCCAAGTGCTGGATCCAGCATGGTTCTCTAGGCCAGACCAGGAGCTGGGCCTGGTTTGTATCTGTCTTTGGCTGCTTCCATGCTGTCTGAACTCATACACATCTGTGTTCATGAGACTTTACCAAGCTGTTTGTTTGCTCCATGCCTCTCAAGATTCATATTTGTAGATCAAAAATACATCTTATTTTCATATGAGAAATGTTTGGAAAACTGACCAAAGTAACAGAGGCTGTGAGACCGCGGTGGGGGAAAATATCTCCAGAAGCAGGTGAAAAGAAGTGAAAGCCAAAACCACTTCTCCTTGAGAAGGTGATTATAGTTAGTAGAGAAGGGTTCTGTTCAGTCCTGGGCTGTTTATGACCACACCTGATCATGACAACCTTCTTCATTGCTTTTGGACAGCTCTTATAACATCCCTGAGCATCTTCCCATTCTTCCGGTTTACAACCACCAGTCAACTGCCTGAGGTTGTATTTGTATGTATAATACCAGGAAACAAAAAACCACTCATGAATTTGGTGGTCAATCCCAGTTACCATTACATTTTCTTCTACTTGCTATTTTATCCAAACCTCAAGGGCAAGCAAGTGTTTCCCAAGGTCTGGAAGAGACAATGCAGCAACTGTGTTACCTGTTGGCACAGAACTAGGAACAGGAATTGCAGTGGATGTGGCAGTAGGAAGGGATGTGGTGGCAATTGGTGTGGATTTCTGCACATTCGGTCCAGTATATGGAGAATAAGCTCTTGAAGTTACTCTGGAAGGCTGTTTAAGCTGTTATTCATTAAGACCGGTGCTTCATTTTACTAGGTCAGGCCATGCTCTCTTTTCCACATTGCAAAGTCCTTTCATGCCAGGATTTAGCTCTTGTGGGAACTTAATGCCTAGAAAGAGCACACTGGGTTTGTATATGATGAGGCCATGAATGTTAGGTCAGGATTTAAAGTCACAGCTTAATTAAAAGACAGATTTGAGCCAGGCCTTAGCTGCAGCTAACAGCACCTGGCAGAGGAATTACACAGGAATATTGCAGGAGGGGAACCCAGCGTTTCTTGGGCAAGGGAGAGGTGGAGGGTGTTCATCCAACCTTGGGCATCTGACCCAGAAATAAGACAGGATTCTCTTGACAGAGTTTCCAGAAGACAATCAAGACTACCTTGATGCCTCACTTAATACTACCATCTGTCCTCACACACCATATCCTTAAAACTTTGTCACTGGTATGGGAATTACCTGTGCAATAAAGGATCAGAGTAAGAGAAGGAAATTCTGGACCCCAATAGTATCATTCACCCTTTGGCACCACTTCTTACCTGGGAGGAGGCAGAGCATGCTGAGCGCAGTGTGGCTTGCGGTTTGTGACTTGGATAAGGTAAAACTCTTTGTCTAGGAGTTGTTTTCTTTGCTGTCAAGTATGGAGCAGCTCTGTGGTGATCAGCCATGAGTGGATTTGGGAGACAGTGTAAAAAACTGGCAGCCTGGACTGGTTAGACCCTGCACAGGGTGTTAGAGACCAGGGTGCAAGTGCAAATGCCCAGGAGGGCTCAGGGGTGCTAGATGGATGGGTGAGAGCCAGAGTCGAGGGGCAAGAGAGCCAGTGTTACACAGTGGGGATGTATTTGCTCTTCACTCCATTATATAGCATTAAATCATCAGTCAGAACTCAAAGTTATCTACTGTGCTCCAGACCTCGCAAAACAGATACATGTTGAACTTTGCAGCCTTTAGAGGAACAGTTCTGGCATTCCTTTTCAGCACAAGGACTGCGCTAGTGCCCGTGCTGAAGGGATGGTCTGCAGAGAATAACACTGCCTGGGATGAACCAGGCTGGGAAGCCTCCTCGCATGTCAACTGCCTGGTGCAGAAGGGCTGCGCAGGGCACAGACTGTACTACAGCCTTGGAAAGAGCCTCACTCTCATTCCTTTCGAAACCTTGATTTTTCACAAATCCATATGAGCAGTGTTAGTCCTCACATGCATGAACAGGGCAATGAGTGAAGGAATTTTGGTTATGACTAGGTGGCCTGCCAGGGAAGAAGAAAATGAACCTCTGTGGCTCCAAAAGTTGGGAGGGCTATGTCAAACAGATGGCTGTGGTAAACAGAAATTTCCAAACCTTGGTAAAACACCTTCCTTCTTATAACACAGAAGGAATTACAGGGAACTTACTGTGCTTGGTAATCAATCAAGCTCTTTAAAATAGTAAGAGAAAACATCAGTTGCAACATCAGTGAAAAACATTTACAAGAGTACTGATGAATATGATTTTAATCCCGTATAAAACTGTGGTGAGAAAAAGGAAATTTCTATTGGATGCTCTCCACAGTAAACCTTACTTTTTGGTTGGTATTAATCCTCCTTGAATAGCTTCTGGTCTGATTATAGTTTACAGTAATGTGGAAAGGCACACCAGGCCAATCATGCACTGTGCTTTGTCCAGGTAGCTTTTCACATGCAAGGAGAACAGGAAATTAACACTGGAAAAAATAACAAAATATTCTTGATATTGATTGGACTTTCCTGATCCTTTTAAACCTTCCACAGCCATAGAGGAGAAAGTAGTAACGAGTGAGCTGTCCCCCACTGGGAGATTGTTATATTTCACAAGCAAGACCTCTAGCCCTGCCAAACCCTTGAAGGGGACAGAAATTTCAGAGGATAAAGTTCTGGTTTGGTTTCTTTTTCCTGGGGGGCATGGTGGGGTATAATTGAAGTTTCAACTGAGTTTTTGCAAAGCTAATGCAGAACTAAATATAGGCTGGGAGTAAATTTCAAAAAAGTTTTAGCCTGGCTTCCATTTTTGTTCTCCTAAGTCAGGAAATTAGATTTCCAGGGGAACTTCTACATGGACCACAGTATGGTGCAGAGGTACATAAGCTTGCCTTGAACAAGGTGACCTGAGCACTAGAAATAGTACAGCCATTGCAGCATGAAGTTCCCCATCAACTGCTTTGCAGATGCCCAGCTCAGCTGGGGTGAAGCTAGCTGAGATGTCTCCCCCTTCCCTGTAAGTTGTGGGGCAAACATACTCCACCTCAGTCCCATCAGCCTTTTCCCCAAAAGCAGAGGCCAGTATGCAGAAATCAGTCCTTTCTGTGCAAAAGTCCCTGGGGACCTTACATTGAAGTCTGCAGTTCTTGGGAAGTGTTGTAATTACAGGACGCAAAGACACAGCAGACAAATTCCTTTCTGCTAGGACTGCTCTTCTGACCAGCTCACCTCCACTAAACTCCAGCTACCCCGAACTGTTCATTCCCCTTCAAAGAACTGTATTATTTCATTGGCCAGGCTGGATGTTTCTGAAGGCTCACCTGATGTCAAAGCAGGGTCCTGACATATCTGTAAAATACATGCCAGTGCGAGGAAGGTAAAACAGAAAATAGGACAATAATGGCAAGCTGGGATTTTGCTAATGTTTGGTGAATCTTGGGGAAGATTCAGCCCTGACAAAATATGGTGCCTTCTCACTAAGTCCATGTCCATACTCTATAGATGTCAGATTTGCAGAGCTGTCAACTGACTACAAAAAAAAAAAAAACCTGTTGTAAGGCAGGCCAATGATGGTAGTCAAGTTTAGTTAAATCCACATAGTGTTTGCATGGATATTTTCTTACATGGCTGCCAGGAATTTTACTGGACTCGGACTGACACAAGCCAGGTTGAAACCAATGTTAGAGACTAAGCTGAGACTACAGTCTTGGTCCCATTTAGTCTAAATGGAGAACCTTAGCGTGCAGATCAGGCTTACGAAGCAGACTGCAGAGTTTCAGTTCCTTTCTCCAAACATCTGTGGCTTAACCTCTTTCTAACCTGGTTAGTACTCAAAGCCATTGACAAATCAAACAGCTACTCCCAGAATATTAAGCTTAAGCTGCTGGGTTTGTGCAATATATTACTTATATCTGTCCTTTACTTTTAAATGCAGAGCAAGGAAAGGTCTCCTCAAACTTACGTCATGGTCATAGCCATCAAAAATGTTTTCTGCCATAAGAAACATTTGTTAGCAGTGACTTAAAGCTTTTTCCTGTGAAGCTGACGTCACTAAGTCACTTAAGCACTTTTGAATATTGGTCATCACCTCTCATTTTTTGTGGCATTCACATTAGAAACAGCATCATTTAGTTCACTGTTATGGGTCCCACTCGTTTTAATGGTGCAAGAAACTCTATTTGCAAAGCAGTTAGGATTTGGGTCTTTAAAGCAAAGACAAGAAAGTTAAGTACACAAACCAAAAGAAACTCAGCTTTCCCAGATTTAAATCCTTCTCACTTTATGCTTTGGATATGAAAAGAAAACTTAGAGGAGATCAGATTGGAAATGACAGTGCTCTTTCGAATTGCAAATTACATTTTGTTACAGGGGCACCGGAAAGACACTGTCAGCAGGGTGTCTATAATTTGTTGACATGTACAACAATTTGGAATTATGCACATTTTTATATAGATACGCACTTTGATCACAGTGTGCTATCAAGGATTTTCGTGCTGGGATCTGACCCTTTCTGCATGAGAGCTCCATGTTCCCTAGTTCCAAAATGGCTTGTAAACACTTTTAGCTGCCCTCATGGGTGGAGCTGATGATTCTGCACATTGGTGGGTAGAAGATCTGTGAAAAGCCATGCAGCCCTAGAGGTCTTTGACTCCAGACACCTGTTTCCTTTAGATTTATTTCTTCACCTATTTGTGCAAAGTTTCCGTTTTTCTTTATTCCCCTCTTGCAATGGCTTTCCTGTGGGGAAACAACAGAGTAGGAAAAAAAAAAAAAAATCTCTTTCATAGTACCTCATTTAATTGTGTTCTGTTCTGTCCCTCTACAACACAGTCTGTGACTACTTTAAATCCCTAGGACAAGCTAAAGTTTATCAGGTGTTTCTCTTATTATTCAAAAACTTGTAACAAGTTGAGAGAGGGATGTGCAAAGCTGCATCTCAGATTTGGCCTTTTTTTTAGTATATATCTGCAGGGAGCTTTTGGTTCCTGCTCTCTGTGGTTGTTTCATATTTTCACACACCACATTCAGCATTAGATCTAGTATTGGAAAGAGTACACAGTGACCCATTTGATGATTTAATATGGTTTATCTTCTGCATTTGTGTGACACCCATTAAAACGTTCATTTGGCCTAGCACTATCCAAGCAGTGGGCACTGTGAGAGTCATGACTCTGCTCCAGGAAAAGACAGAGATTCAGAAAGTCAGGTATGTGAGGCGACCAGCTAGCAGTGACATGCTCCCAAGGTGGCAATTCACACGAAATGAAGGAAATTAAATACACTACCAGTCCACACATCTGGCATGTCTATGAATGATCACAAAATCAGCAGGGAAAAGCCAAGCAAAAAATTGTCTCAAGATCACCTCTCATTGAGAAGATTTTCTTAAAAATATGTAGGAGAGCAAAAGGGAAAATTTACTGGAGGCAGCAAAAAATCCCTGCCTCAGCTGTCTGAGTTTGGCTCAGTGCAAACCAACCTTCACCATATTCCCCCAGTGGGGCAGAAGAGTCTGAAAACAGAGAGATGAAATCTGGGTGTTCCTAAACTACTTGAAATGTGAAATTGCTTTAGAGGACTTTTCTAAAGAAAGTTGTGGGAGAAAAACAATGCCCTTTATAAAATTGTCTTCTTTTTCCCAAACAGGGATGGCAATAGTCAACTTGATTTGTCTTGCTAAATCTCCAGGGCACCCTGAATCAGTGAAAACCACATCTGTTGTTAGCTTGGACAATTAGGCAATATTGGGTCAAGAAAAGACCACCTGGGCTGCTGGCTCCTGTCCTTGGGGCTTGCTGATGGCCAGGGCTGAGATGTTTGTGCCGGGAGGGCTGGCAGACCCCACGTGCTGCACACTGGCAGCCACAGCATACTGCCCAACACCTTACGGCAAACTCCAGGCCTTCAGCAGATGAAACCAGAAACCAAAAAAAATGATCACATTTCTCAGGAAAGGAGAAGGCAAGATCAAAGGTACTGTCGGCATCCTCAGTCCATGCAACAGCAGAGCATTTACGATGTTGAATAGAGATGAGCATTTCCCCTTGCTCCACAGTTGCAAGGAAACTCTGTAAAACAATTGGAGTTGCCCTTCTGGCATCTTTAAGTTTGAAACCTGGAGGAAACAAATCTGTGTTGCCAATGCTCACTGAGCTGCTTGCCACATCGCTCTGTTCAGAAGGGGGCTTGTTTCCCTTTCTTCACTTCAGCTGTCAGAAATAGTTGGCAGGGCTCTCCTGCAGGGATCAGGAGCAAGACTTTACTCCACATTAAAGTGTGTCGGGGCAGGGTATGACACACACTATGTGTGTGCACGCATGCCAGGCTGTGGCTACCCAGGTATGGCGCAAATTTACCACGTGCACCTGAACCTGCACAGATTCCCCCCAGCTGGATGGACTGGGTGGTAGAGATACACACGCGCACAGCCCACCCCCAACCTGCTCCCCGTGGTTTTCTTCTTGCCAGAGGCATGCCGCATCTGTGTCCCTTGCTGCATTCGAGCTCTCCGGGTGCCAGAAGCGAAGCAGGAGCTGCTGCTGCCGTCAGGCTGCCTGACGTCGCTGGCTGGCAGCCCCTTGGCCTTCTGCTGTGTGGCCAGTGGGTGAAGTCATGCAATTGTCTGCAGCGGAGAGGAATTTGAGATACCAGCCCGGTTCTAGTCTCTAAACACATTTATCTTACTGCTGTTGTTGCTAGCGTGATTAAAAGGGGAAAAATGGAGAGAGACAAAATGTCTGTGCAAGACTAACTTGATGAAAAGGGAAAAAAAAGAACATAAAAGAGCTTGATTAATGGACTTGTATCCAGGCCAAGGGATAAATACACTGAGAAGTGCTTTGATTCATTCCTATTCATTTCCCATTTTGATGCACATTCACTTCATTGAGGAAGGGCTTGACTGGTTTATGCCACGTGCACATTGCCACTGCGCCAGCAATGATGAGAAGGTGGTTACACAGACACAACATGTTGCCCTGCCGTCTCTTCTTCCTTGGCTTTCTCAAGAGGGATCTGCACAGGGATGGGAAGGGGGCCCTCATAAACCTTAGGGTTATGTCACCATTCCCTACATACTAGTTTCCAGTTCCTTGTGTCCCTGAAGTGACTGTGGCCCAGGATGAACAGGGAACACTGCCACAGCAAATGATGAAATGGAAACTGCTTTGCAGTCATGAAAATTGCTTCACAGTCACATTTAGGCATCATATTGTGCCTTTCCCAGAGTTGTCATTAGTATGAAAAAATGGCATGCCCCACAACACCTCAGCAGTGATGAAAGTGCAGAGCTCTGTGCATTGCTTGGGAAAACCTTCAACTCTGTCCAGAAGAAATGCTAAGCCTTCATTTGGAGAAGCTTAGCAATAGATAATCTCCCACTGTGGGCTCTCCTGCCTACCTGGATATTAACAGCAATGGATAAGGTGTGCTTTTCCCTGTGCGAGAGTCACTGAAGACTGAAAGCAATACCGTTGAAAAGCTCCACAGGCAAAACTTGGCTGGATAGCGAAGGAGTGACAATCTTTGTCACAAAACTTTGGCTTAGTTCCCAGACAGCTGTTGAATATTTTTCTTTCCGGCCATAAAATGTAAGGTTCTAGCATTACTAGCTGGAAAATGCCATCGGGGATTTATCCACAGGTTTTGCTTGCAGCTTTGCCTTGTTAAAAGTTTGATTTGTTTTCCACGTCAGGCGACTTTATTCTAACACAGGTTTAAAGAGCAGCTAGGCTGTCAGCAGTATTCAAAACTGTTTTTCCAACTTGCCATTTACTAGAAGGACTGACTTCCCCACTCCCTTCCCAGCGCCTGGGGGAACCCTGCTGCTTGGGTTAGCACAGGAGAAGGCTGTGGTAGCCTTAGAGTGAGTGGACAAGTCCTCAACCTACTCTTCTTGCAACATCACGTCAGCAATACATTAAGAGCCCATTTCACTAATTGACTCCCACCTGGAAGACATCCAGTCATTTTACAAAAAGAGCATTTCAAGGCTTTTGCTTTTAAAGAATCTGCAAATGGCCTGGATGTCCGGAAGAACAGATTCTGAGGCTCATCAGTAGCTTGAAAGCAAGGAGCTACAACGGCAGGCAGAAATGTGAGAAGTTAACAAAATGGAAAAAACAACACATTTTTCCATGTAAAACTTCTCTGTTAAGTACAACATGGCTGCACAAATTTTTTAAGCATTAAATAGCCTTCCAATCCCATTCCATGTCCCAGAGAAGAGGAAGTATATGCAGGCCAAATTCTGGGAAGAGGGAGGAGGTGGAACTGGTGACTTGCAGTCTGGTTGCAAGGACACCTTCGCAGCCTAAACGACCAGAGGTACTGCACTGAGTACACTCTGTCGAACATCTTATCTGGCAGGTGCAGGCCATGGGACTGACTTCTGGCTGATGTGAGACTGGCTGAACCAGAGCATGTTCGTGTCAGCGTGCAGAGCCATCTATTTGCACACCTCAGTTATTCTTGGTATAGTGTATGCAATCTGTCTTGCCTTCCCCTCCCCACCCCATATTACGTAAAGCCGTTCTTGTAGGCTGAAACACATCTAAAGGGCATTGCCCAGCCAGTGACATTGTCCAGATGGTGTGACTGGAGGAAGTCAATTCGAGGACAGTCTCCATCAGGGTGAGAACCATTTATACAGATGGAGGCTATCTGACACGACCTCGCCATGCATCCCTAGGGAAGTATGGCAGCCCCATCTCCCAGGGAGGCAGGGGCAAGAGCAGCACCTGCCAGCTCAGCTGTTCCCAAACCTGCCAACCCGGAAGCTTGTCAAGCTCGAGCTGCCACCGACACTGGGCACAAATCCTCCTGGCTTTGTCTTTCCAATACACACCCCCAGCCTGCCTCCAGGGAAAACCCCTGCCTGTTTGCTGAGGCTGCCTGCAGCGTGGCTTGCACCAGCCTAAGCCTCCCACTCTTTTCCTTAGACGAAAGGGCTTGACAGCTCTTCAGTCTGACAGCTCATTCTCCCATGGCTTTAATGAAGCCTGTAATTGTCTTGGACTACAGTAGTTAATTTTGGACTGTAGAAGCAGCCAATAATTGGATAGGAAAAGAAAGGGTCTTTATATTACCTGCCAAATTGACCTCCCTTTCTCAGACACCCTCTCTTCTCCCACAGCATCTCAACTGCGACTTTCTTCTACTTCTTCTCTCCTCGCTGGCTCCAGGCACCTCCTTATCCTCCTGCAGAGGTCCACATGGCTCTCCCTTCTCCTGCCTCCCCATAATGCTTTCTCCTACTCCCTTCCCGGGTGGTGCCAGATGCCATCTTCCTCCCTGCCTGGTCCACTCTCCTCCCAGCACAGTCCCAGCCCAGGGCATGCAGCGGTGGCAGGGTGCTGGTCATACCTTGGCCAATGGCCCTGCCTGCAGAGCCAGGTCAGTCAAATGGGAGATGTCAGTCTGAGGACATTTTCAAATTGCTTTCATTTTTAAATCTGACCGAATTACACGGGCAGAGCTCCACAGCAGAGAATACTTGTGCTGTTAAGCAAGCAACAGTCCAAGGAAGGCCAGGAGCCCTTCCAAGTGCAGAAAATGGTTTTGGCTCAGTGAAGCCACCTACAAAGGCTCAGTACAGCACTACACAGGTACTTCAGGTTAAGTGATTAAGTACTCCACTATGTCAGAGCCTCAAACTGTGCAACTTCATGACAGCAAAGAAAGATGTCTCAGCAAAATGGAGCCAACTTTCTTTTACAAAACTTGTGACATATTGGATACGGTCTCAGAGAGAAGCTGTGAAGTATCAGGGCTTGTATGACTGCCTGTTGATATCAATGTGTTTATATGTCAAGCACATTCCCTCATGGGGTTTGCTTGTCTTGAGATGAATTTGATAAATAAGAACTCCTCACAGGAAAGACAAGCTTTGGTTCTGTTTGAAGCAGGTTATCAGAGCAGAAAAGGTAATTTTGCATGCAGGGCCAACTGTCAAGCTGTGCTTTACTCTGCTCTGGGGTGGCAAAACGAAGCAGGTCTGTGCCAAGTTTGTGGCTGCCTTGATCAAAACCATCAGGAAATCAGCTGGGGCAGTGCCAAGGCATGGGGCGGTAGGCAGAACTGAGCAGGGGGGCCTGCTCTGCCATCAGAGACTGCAAGCACCTGCAGCTTTCATGTTGTGTTGGTGGGCTACTGGTCTTGTTGCTTATTTTAGTCTGGGAAGTGCTGGTTTCTGCTCCTTTCCCATGGGACTAGTGTTATATTTTTCTGGGCAAGATGACATTTTAAGGGAATCTGCAGATTTCTTTGTTAAATCAGGCCCTGTCAACCTCAGTGCTGAGACCCATTGTTGGTTGGTTTGCACAGGCACACTGAACTCATCAATAACGATTGCAAATTCATTGAAAAGTTACTGCTTGCCACAGGCGTGCAGAGACCTCCAACGCATCCACCAGGCTCGTGCAGGGTGCCTATTTTTGCTTTTTTCTTCTGGGCCTTTCTTATTTTAACAGTGCAATGGAAATATCCCTGTGGGGTCCAAGCCCCTGGCAAGCTTTCTGCATTACAGCTCCCGCACTTTCAGAGGAAGAGCATCCATGGGGACTTTGAGATGAAAGGTGCCAGCTGAGCTCCCAGGTGCAGAGTTAATGATGTTCGAGACCCTGGGACTTCAAAGTACAGAGACAAACTGGGAGTCGGGGAGCAAGACGGGGTGTGGAAAGGGCTTACCAGCTGTCTCGCTTGTCAAGGCATTTTATGGGCAGTATCACGCACAAGACCAGTGGTATGACGCAGCCAGCATTTCGCTGCTCTCCAATGCAGAACTTGTGCAAGTGACAGGGTAGCTGTTTTTGGGGTGTCCTGTTGGTGCACCTGGGGCTTGCAGGGGTCACTGGGCTGGGACTCCTGGCCATGAACAGAGGTGCCTCAGTTTGGAAGTGCCAGCCAACCCACAGACCGGGAACAGCCCACACTTCTTCTGGAAACAAGTCCTTTCCACACCTGCCCTGTTCTGCTTCGGTGGGTAAGGCAAACCCTCTGTCACGTGTTAAAACCAGGAGAGTGCTCTTTGCGTGCACAGCAGCGGCACCGCGGGCTGGAGCTGCGCCATACCAGGCAGGGTTGGAGCAAACCCCAGGGCCCTGGAATTACCAGCCCCTGCAAGCAGGGTTTTTTTGTAGTTCTCCATCTGAAGAGCTACCTTGTTAATACTGACAGGTGCTGTCAGCAGCTTCATTGTGCTCAGCTCTGGAGAGCATGTTCAGGTTTGATCTGTGCGTTTTTCACGGTCATTTTCCAAATGGCCCAGTGTGGAGTAATATGACTTCTTCCAGTGCTTCTCACAAGTACGTTCTGTTGGCCACATTTGATTATGGGCCAATAGTTATCCCAGCAAGACACCCATGGATCAGAGACACAGGGCTCGGATTCCTCACTAACAAAGGAAGCTTGTTTTTGCAGAGGTGTTTCAGCATGGAGACAATCAACATCCAGCTCTTAACATTGAGGAATGGCTGGTTTCTGGACGAGCCTCACTTTTTCCTGTATGCTGTATTCTCATAGCTCTTGAGCAGACAGGAAAGTTTGGACTCCGGGAGTGGAATTTTTTGCTCTGAGAAGTGGATTACTAGAGACACATGACACTGGATCGCAACATGCGAAGGGTAAGACGTTAATTTCTGTTTTAAAAATGTGCTGTTAGAAATTGCTGTCCTAGCAACAAAGCACCTTTTTGTTCGCCAAGTGCTGAACCTTAACAACACCGTATTTGTGCTAATTCCATCTGTTTCAGTTCAAGACAAGAGTTGCTAAAAGAATCAACAGCAAGCAACCTGCCAGTTTCAGAGATTTAATAAAAAGTATAATACCATTGCCATGTAACCTGTCATCTCTTTGAAAACCTGAATTACAGTGATTGTCCCAAAGCTTCTGGATCACATGGGAGAAGCATGCAAAGGAGGGGAAACACTGGTATGAAGTGTTAATAACTTTATGCTGCTCACTGATACACTGTTGGACTTAACGCAGAAATACCTCTATTTTTAGGTATTTCCCCAAAGTCTTGGCTAATGTAAATAGAAGAAACTGGATGGCTAGATGCACAGAATAAATGTTTTCCTCCTCTTTATATAGTGTTTCTTTAAATAACTTTGGATCTCTGCTGGCTACACGTGCTTTCCTCAAAGAGAAGAGACGGGGTTGGGGTTTCTAAAGCCTGCAGAAGTGAACGTCACTGCAGTTAGCTTCAGCTGTGGATGAGGGTACATTGCCTACCTCAGTGAGAACCCTCCTGCAGCTGAGGGGGATTGGGTCTCCCCAGAGGCAATTCACCTTTCTTCTGGAAACTCCTTCCATCTTCTCCCAACTTCAATTGCTAATTTCAGCTAACAACAAGCAGCTTCCTTTTCTTACTCTGCGGTGGCTGGTGTCCCTTCTTAAACTGTAACACATATTGCTCTGAAAAGAAATGGGGATGGCATAGGAAGCCACTTAGTAGTGCAAACTTTAATACTGACCTGGTACCCTCTGAAGTCTTGGGTACATCTTTTAATGCCTCTCTTCAAATTTCCTGTCTGCTGGATGGTTTCTGACACACAAAAGCCTAATGAGGAATATGCTGGGAAAATATGAGGAGAAGTGCCAAGCCTTGAGATGGGTCCAGTGAGGATAGCAAGGGTCTCTACCCAGCTGCAGATTTTTCTCCTTGGGGTAAACCCATGGGACCAGAGACGCACTTGTTGAGGAAGGTCTTGGGAATTTAGTTTGGGGTACAACACAAAGCACCTACGGCTGTAGCCTGGGCAGCACCGTGTCAGCAACACGCGACCAGGTAAGAGAGGCAGAAAGTCTCTGAGCACTTGCAGAGCTGGGGAAGGGCATGCATGTCTGTGGCATCTCCAGAGGAGCAGATTTCATGGATGTTGTCAATTATAAGCTTATGTTTGTTTCCTTTTAAAAGATAGACTACAGGGTGATACTAAGAAGGAGCAGGAAATAATGATAAGCTTAAGAAGCCTCCTTTTGCAAGTGTAAGCCTGGCACAAGCAGGTTCAAATATTGCTCCTTCCCTCTTTTCTGTCATTGCCCTTTAGGAAGAAGTGACTGTTTTTAAGTACAGCTGTGTCCATTCGGTGTGACTGGCCACATATAAGCAGTAGAAGAATGTGCTAGGATCAACTCTAAACCCTATTCTCTTACCCTCCCTAAAAATGTTACTGTTAAAATTTGCCTAAAACCTATTTGTACATAGTTCTATAAAGTACACAGAGAAAGTCATAGGTCAGGGAATGATTTTCAACTGCTCACACGTTAAGTAAAGTGAAGATCTTTAAAAATCCAAATGTTAAGAAGTGTCTTTTTCCATAGGAAGGTCTTGGGCTTATTTATTTATTTATATTTAGAATTGACATTTAGAAATATACACAGCTGAAAATGTCAAGAGTTATGGGACTGTGTGATCTAATGTTGGTCATGACACAAGAATCAGTAACCGCATGTCACCCAGCAGAAATAGACTGCAACTGGCATAATAAAATAACCACTTCAAATCTCATTCCAGATGAAGCTCAGTTTAGTCATATTGTTAGTTGAACCTTCCATCATATGGGCACTAATGACTCCAAAAGAATATTTGCAGAAAAAGAAAGCAAGCAGCTGGATACAAGGAAATTGATCCATATGTTATCCAGCCAGACATGTGCACCCTTCACAGACTCAAAGACTATACAGGCAAAATGCACAGCCTTTGCTCCAGCCTCTGTTAGATACTTTCAGTGCAGTAGTCAGCCACAGATGAACTTGTCTGCGCGAGGCTCCCTGCAGGGCTGGCTCGGGCAGTGCCTTGCCACGTAACGCCCAGGGAATCATCCCCTGCCTGGGTGCTCCCAGCCTGCAGCATCTCGGTACGGAGCCCTGTCACCTGCAGTACAGCAGAGTCATCACTCGTGTTGTTGATAACAGGTAGTCGCTTCTCCTGTGTGGTGTGGGGAGATGGCCACTTGCAAGTATTTCAGAAATAAAGAGGAATGGGAATAACTTCAGAGACTGTGGTTTGAAAAGAAAATACCCATGAATGATGAGTATGTCACAGTGCTGAAGACTCAAGCCCCTCTTGTCTGTGTACTAACACAAAATAGCACGGCTCACTGGCAGAGAGTCTTCGGCAAGTGGCCTTAATGACAAAAGCATCAGCATCATCCCCTCTCGGTATGTGAAGCTGCTACAGAGATGTATGTTCCTTTTGTGGCCAAAGGTCGAATTATTTTGTGTAAGGATAGGTGGACAATCAAGTACTAGCGCAGGAATGATCTATGCAACAGAGCACTGAACTTCTGAGCTTGCTCCATGAGAGCTGACTGCACAGTATTCACCTGGGTTTATACCAGTATGATTACACTGATTTCCAGGAGTAAAACTGCGTTTTAGTCCTGCTCTGACATCCAAAAGCTCTTCTGTAGTTACCTGAAATGCAACAGACTGTGACCACTTTTACTCTCTCACATTTCAACAACTCTTCCAGATATCAGAAGGGCCTCGAGGCTAGATCCAAAAAGGATTCAGGCAGTTGCACATAGGCTAAAAAATAACACAGGATCATCACATGTGCCTATTAAGGAGTATTTAATTGTTGTAAGTAATGGCACCTGTTCTAAGTACCGGCCTGCACTACTGACCTGACAACTGTCTTATTCCTCCAGCACTTCTCAGATTTTAGACCTCTGAAATAAATTTTCAGGTCTTACCCAAACCTATTTCCTACTTTTTCTTAGAGCTTTTCTATGTATTTTATAAAGCTGTTTCTAAGGAATAATTCTTTCCTGTATTTTCCCTGCTTTGTATCATCACATAGTGATTAATACCAGCCTCCATAAACTTCCCTTTCTAAGTCACTTTATAGCCTACATGCAAAACTCCATACCAGCTGAGTTAATAGAGTGTATGTTTTTTCTCTCGTGAGGCAGTTCCCAGTAGGTTATAAGCAAGTATTTGTATTTCACAGTATGAAGGCTTCATAAGCATCCTTTTAATTGCACACTGGTACTCAGCAGAGATCATTCAAGACTGCTCATTTTGTGCTGTGTGGCATTGCAGGCATAAATTTTTCATTTACTCCCATCTGTTTTCAAAATTGTTTTTTCTGGAAAAGTGATAGGGGCTTTAATGAAGCATGCGAAAGGTCAAAAAACAACCTCTCTAATTGAATGCACTCTTGGGAATTCATTTGGAAATAATACTCCTCATTTTTTGTCTCCCTGTCTGGCTGCCAGCGTTGAACCACAAAATTATAGCAGCCTGCTAAAATAAGCTGGCTTGTGTGTCAGGGCCAGCCACAGTCATCTCTAATCCTTTCCATTTGCTGATAACAGAAGAAAAATGGAGGGGAAGCATGCAGCTGGGGTGGAGCGTAAAGAAGTGCTGAAGGTGGCTTAGCTGGATATGAGAAATGCCTTCCTTGTGGTAATGAGCCCCTGTAGTCCATATGCGAAGGACCATAGAGCGAAAGGGCAAATGGCAGTTGCTTTAGAAGAAAGCTGAGCAATTCACTCCCCTGTCTAGGGCTCACAAGGTACAACTTTCCCTCCCAGTGTCCCTGTTGGTCTCAGCTTGCAAAAATCTCAGAGACTGAGGGAGACAAGCATATGGGTCTCCAAAACCTAAAGCAGTGGATGACAAGCAGTGCACAGCCACCGCCGTCTCCGTTGCTGGTGGCTCTTGGCTAGGCAGGAGCAGAGGCACCGCTGTGGCCCCAGAGGGAAGGCACGCGTGCAGCGCCGTGACCGACCGAGACTGGCCTTACCCTGCCTCCATCAGGGGCTGCCAGCTCGCAGGATCGGTTCAGAGCGGGCTGCCACGTTTGCCAAGAGGCTGCATAAACAGTAATTAGCATGTTCCCGGGTAGTTTAGCTTAAGTGAAAGGAAGATGGCCAAATCCCATGCAATCTCCTGCAAACCATCCCCTTCAACATCTTTGGTGCTCCTCCAGCCAGTGACAGCTACCGAATCGTCCTCCCATAACTGTGACTTCAGTGACGAGCTGAGATCCAGATATGATGATTTTTTGTCACCTGCTGACAAGTCTCTTGAGACATCCAGTCACCCGCACAGCCATGGAGATGCCGGCCTCTTTAAATTTCATGCTGGCAGACCAGGAAAGAAATGTGATCAAATTAGATCATTTTACGGTGCTGCCAAGCTTTTTATTAAATTGAAAAGCTTAGGTCTGAATGAATGAACAAGCATCTTCAGATACCAAAATGGATTGCATAGGAGTATTTGAGACTTTCCATGTTCTGGAGAAAACTTACTTTTAACAAGTAAGATTGGCCAGATGTGCTCTTCTTCAGTCAGTTTGCTCTCATTTTTAAAAAGCCTCTTGAGAATTTTGCTCATGTAGAAAAACAGGGAAGTATTAATACTAAAGGAGTAACAGATCCATAAAAGTCCAAGACATAAACGAAGCTTTTGTTAATTAATTGTAGGAATACAGGGATTTATACTTCTAAAGGCTGTTCTCTTGTGCTATAAACTTAACTAGATACTTGAACATGGTCTTCACAGCCTTATCTGTGTTATTGTAATGACTCAGTTGTATGGGATTTTATGCCGCATCACTCCTAGCAGCATGGGAATGGTTTGCCATTAAGAGTGGTAAAATGACAGTGACCTGCATTCATGTCTTCTGAAATACCCATCACAGGCACTCGGGCAGGCAGAGCAGGAGCCACGTCAGGAAATAAAGGAATTCTTCATTTCTACAGTGAGGTTAAAGCCGTGGTGTCTCTCCTGCACAGCAGAGATCTTGCCACCCCCCAGGACACGGGTTGCTCCCAGGAAAATCCCAGGATTTCCCATTTGAGGCCACCTCACCCTACCAGTGAGGCACAGGCTGACAGCCCACTGCAGAGACACCGTTCCTCTAGAGCATGATACAGCATTTGAAAGCTGCTCAGCCAGGCACCACATCACCTGCAGGGAATCACACTATTTACAACACTTCTTTCCGGTGAATTAGTTCCCAGCTCCTGCAGCCGGTGTGGGCTGGGATGTCCCAGCAGGGCTCTCCTCAGAGCCAGCAATCAACGCTGTAACCTGCAGTCAGGCTCTGCTCATGCAAATGTGCCAGGATGATTTTATCAAGGTGTAATTGAAATAATTCATGATTCACCAACAAAGCAAAGTAGGACAAGTAAGACCCCGAGCTTGCTCTAGAGCTAGTTATGGAGAGCAACAGACGCCTGATTACAGCCAAACGACCAGGGCTCCACTGTGCATTTCTTCTGTGCTGGACCTCTCACCTCTGGAGGGATGGGACAGGAGGTATGGGAAGGTGACAGCTGTGGGGATTGTCACTTGCCATTCTTTCTCCTTCCCATTTTCTCTCCTGTGAGAAGCATGATAAGGCCTTACGGCTCCAGACCTGCCTCTCTTTCTTGGAGCAGCCACTTTCAATTTTCCTCCACTGCTGGGAAGCCAAGCACGAGTTTTGGCATGACACGTTCAGCCAGCGAAAATGCTGATTTGTTGCAGCTCTACAGCTATCCTGTGTGAGAAGGTCAATGGGGTGTGCAGAATGTCCACTTTTCTTCTTTGCTCTTGAAATGGCAACCAGAGGTGCCTAGAGCAAAGGTACGAACATGGACATGCCTTTGAAGAGTGTCTAAGTGAATACAATCAGGCTTCAGTAGCAGAAGCTTTTCTCTTGCACCAAAGCACAGATGCAGCATGACTTGTTTGCCTCTGAGCAGGGAGAGATGGGAAATGTTATCTTTTTCAATAAAATCCAGCGGTAGATTTTATAAAATAGTCAATAGCTCCGGGTCTTCAAGAGACACATGTCCTCGGTGCAGCTGCGTGATCCACAGCTGCTCTCTTAAAGTTAACCATAAGAAAGCAGGACTGGTTCAGTGCTGGGAGATCAGGCCTGACAGATGTCCATCGCCTCTGCTCTTCAGAGCTTCCAGTAGACAAGAGCGAACCATCTCTCCGTCACAATCTTCCCTCATATTGATCTGAAACCTTCTTTGCTGCAAATTAAGCAGATTTCTTCTTGTCTTCCACTTTAAGCTGTGTAGGGAAACTGGTGAAGGAGAAATGAAAAGTTCTACAGCGAAGAAGCGAAAGGCAAAGAAATAAAGAGGAAAACAGTCAGCCAGACAGGAATGCCACAGAGAAAGGTCAAATAGCTATACACAATCAAAAATAAAAATGAGTCAATAATGCAATTTTGGTACTGTCTCTCTCTTTTATTAAAATAATTTTAAACTTAGTGTCTGGTCTTGTCTGTCTTGTCAGTAAATTTTACAGGAGTTCTCTCTATGCCCAGGTCCAAATTGTAAATAGAAAAAGATATGGAGCAGATCTTTGGATTTCCTTGCTGGCCATATCTGCTGGGCTGGACAGCATGACACACAGACAACTGCTCCTTGCACGTGGTTATACAACCAGTTTGCACAGTGGTTCCTCAAAGAATAATTCACTTTGTTTCACAAAAGAAAATGAGGGTGGAGAGCGTAAAAAAAACCAAGTCAAGCTATTCTTGCTTGCTTCCCCATTATTGTCCAGGTGAATTATCCCTTCGGAGGAAGAAACTAGACTGGTCTGAGGCAGTCAGTTCTTGACAAGATCCTGCTGATGTTTTTTTATCCCCTCATTCTCTTTCAATCCTTATTAATTGTTTTGTTAACAGCCATGGTGCCACGGACATCATGCTGATGTCTGAGTCATTAAAAGAGCATATGACTGACTGCTTCCCACTGCTCTCTTTTGATAAAGGGGTCTGGGTCCTCTGGGGCTAAGACAGCAGATGCTAGTGAAACACCTGCCAAAAGAGCAGGAGGGGATGGAATGATGCATGTGGTGGTATCCAGCACCAGAAAATTAATAAAACCCAGAGCTTGACTGTTTCATCACTTCAACAGAAAGCCGCAACTTAAACAGAGATCAGAGAGGATCTTAACACATTCTTGTGTGGCATCCCAGGCTTACTGCAAGTGTCTTTCCAAACAAGGGACTTCCCTCCAGAATGATGCTGGTTTGGGCAGCGTCTCTCAGGAAACACAATTTTCGGAGCCATAGACGACATGGTCTGAGTCACCCGAGTACAGCACACTTACCCGGCTCCCCACAAAAACCATTGTGCTGTATGTCCTGGTCTGTGGGGAAGGCTCAGCATGCTTGTGGTCCCTGCACTGAGAAGGAAGGTGAGGAGCAGCAGGGCTGGGGCCAGGCTGCTGCCCTCTGCCCCCTCGGCCCAGGCAGGCAGGCTGTCCCTCAGGTGACTTCCCCTTTCCATCCCACCAGGTTTCCTGGAGGAGCTGGTGGGGCAGTGGAGGGATGACTCTTGCAGCAGGAGCTACTGACTATATGTGAACAGAGCTGTGAGAGCATCTGTTCCTGCCCAGGTCCTGCCTGTGCCCTTCTCTCGGACCAAGGGGAGCAGAGACGGTAAATACCGGGTTTGCAGATGCCTCTTGGCATGACTCCTTGGGGACATCCCAGACTGGAGGGGACTGCTCTGCCACTCAAGTCAGCAAAAGACGTGAGCAATCCCAAAGTTTATTTTTAAGCCATGCAACAAAAAGCTGTCTTGGTCCTCACAACTTCCCTGCTTTTGTGCTCTTAAACTCAGCGGGCTCCCTGCCATGAGTGGTTTGGACTCCTATAGGCTTATAGGTGGAAAATACTCTCTGGCACTTGCAGTTTGCTGAGCCTAAACAGCAGCGTGGAGTTAAATGGCTGGCTTTCAGGCTGCCAGCACCTTGGCAAAGCTCTTAGAGGATGAAGAACAGAAATTTTTACTAACTCAAAATGACTCAGAGGCAACTACCCTCATGGGTGTGAAGAGAATGGGAAGGGGACCTAGGAAAAATAAAAACAAAACGAAACAAAAAAGATGTCTCTAGGGGAAGTGTCCAGTTCTGCTACCGTGGGCTTCTGGAGACATGTCTCTGCAGAGCTCTCCAAGATTTGCTCCAGATTTATACATCCTCCAACATAAATGCAGCTGACCCAGTGTCTTTCTGAGAGGAATGTTAAAATTAGGAGAATTTCCAAAGTAAAGCTGCTAATGTTTCAAATGGTAATTTTACCAATGGTCACTCCTAATTACTTAGTCATGAAGAAGCTAGAGGTCCAATTCATACTCTGATTTTAAAAACCATTGCCCTGGAACGGTTGCTAACATCGGCATATACATTTTCCTGCATAACTATAGTAGAATATTCCTAGCAGGTGCTGTGTCTGTATAATTGGGGTAACAATGTCTTCAACATATAAGCTACCTTCTTCCTGAAACAGTTTGCTGAATAAGAAGATTCTGGGCTGAGTTCTTCTCTTACTTACATCATGAACTGTCCTATTAGCTTTAATGGGTTGGAATAGGCACAGTTCTGTCCCCTGTAAACCACATTAAACTCTTCTTTTCAGAACACAGACTTGCAAGGACAGAGAAATCCAAACCTGTGGTACTGGCAGTTCTAGGAAGTTCAAGAAAACCACCCAAAAGTCCTAGCTGAATAGGTATATGCCTTATTAGCACCATAAGCATGTTAAAAAGCATGGTAATACTTAAAGGAGACTGGGAAACTGGGAAAGCAGATTTCAACATGAAACTTTAAAAGTCCTTAAAGGCAATATTTAACAACGAAGAACAATCAAGAGTTGGTTTCCTAGGTCATGAGGCCCTGAGACTTGTGTAATTACCAAAAAGTTGTTCCATGTTTGTGGGTAAACTGGAGTGATGTAAAGTAACACTGTAAAAATCTGGGTGAGGTTTTCAAAAATACTTGAACTGGGTCTAACAGAGTTCCTTCCTGTATTGCATTGCATCTTGACGCAAGACAAGTCAGAGCCAGACAAGGCTTTTGAGAAGTCCTTCGCCTTTTCTCCACTGTTCAGTTTCAGTGCTCCCATGTGGGAAAATAATACCCTTTCTTATATTTGGGCTATAAAATCATGTATTTCAATCATGATGATTGAAAACAAGTCTAGTTAGGCTGGCAATAAAGGCTGACTTGCACCTCCTAGCACAAAACCAGATGATATCTACATGGAAAAGACCCTCAAACAGATGATAATTACTCAACATTTTACTCCAAACTTTTAGCACAATTTCTGAAACGTAGCTTGGTCCCACGCATACTGCAAGACCACAGCTGGTACATACCTCTACTCCTTCAACTTCTGCTTGCAGCACTTGAAAGGACCAGAAAGACAAGTCTCTGTTCTTCATAAAGATTTTTATTGCAAGGTTGTTCAAAGTGTATTGCTGAAAACCTGTAAATGAGAGGGAGCATGGGAGGTTGACAAAGGAGATGGACTAGAAAAAAATTATGTAAAGTCTGGGGCATACTCAAAAAGAACAAAAAAATCTGAAACAGAACATTTTCCCCTCTTCTAAATTAAACCCACCAAGTTTCCACCTAGTTTGTATGCTGCAAATCAAGGTAATTCATGAGTTGGTGGGTAATAGTGCCAATGAAACCTGATTTGCTGTAAATTGCCAAGGCTGAACTTTGGAGTTTCTGGGCTCTGACCTGTAGTAAGGGAAAGGCTGTGCTGAGGTTTTTCCTTCATTGGAGGCACTAATAGGTTCAGCAGCTTCTGTACAGCCATTCCCTGAAATGTGGAGTGTCTTAGGAACTTAACGTCTGCGTCTCTCCTCTGCAAAATCTGAGGAAAGCTGGCTAGAAGATTCAGAAGTTATTAGAGATACATATGCAAAGGTATACACTTATGCACTATGATTACAGAAAACTCTGCTCTTTATGAACACAGATTAAAGGTATGGCAAATTAAGCTGAAACCAGAGTTGAGTGAAGAAGTCGTCAAAGATTTTGGTCAATCCTAAATCTATTAAGATTTTATTATATTTGCAAATAGTAAAGTCACTGACTGGGGGGTGAGAGCTTTTATTTTTGACAGCATTTGCTGCAAGGCAGTGGTGAATAATCATGTAAATACAGTATTTCCAACAAGCACTGTGCTGAAGCTGCTCCTGTAGGCATTCAGATGTGGCTGAAAAGACATGTAATATCATGCGACTTTGGCTAACTTATCGTGTAGCTCAAATATTGAATCTCAGATATGTGAACAAATAGTTGTGGTGAATAACTTGTGAGCCAGTCACAGACAGATGTTTATGTGTGGAAAATATTCAGCTAATAGTAAGTATTTCTGGAGAAGCTATGGTCTGTTTACAGGCAATTTCTGGCATGAAAGGACTATATTCATCAATTAAAATGTTTAGTCTGAATTGGTTTCCAACTCTAATTGAAACTAAATGAAGAACTAGCTAATCTGGGTCGTAGCACTTTTCTTTTAAAAAGCTCCAACGCATATGCCTCTTCTTGATATATTGGTAACTATGCATGAGTTTATTCAACTTCGTCTTTTCTCAAGGGTGTGGTAAGCATGCTGCTTTTCTTGACCTTCTGTGCCGGTTGACAGTTTCTTAGTGAAGTCTCTCAAAGCTTAAGAAAGAGCAGGAAATTATAGCATGCCCAAATAACGCTCATGATACCACATAGGTCTGCCAAACCATGGCAACTCATAGCCAGTTGCAAAGTGGGTGCTCAGTTTAAGAAGGAGCATCCTCACCCTGTGCCTTTCCATAGAAGCTTTGCTTTAACAGGAGCCTGGCTAGGACTCCTCGGCAGGCTGCACCACTCATTCTGCCGGCAGTGGCTGTCACCCAGCCAGGGAGACCCTACTTTCCCTGGCACGTTTCTCCAGTCTCTGTTGCTGCTTCGTGTTGGGAAAGAGAAACCTCATGTCCCACTGCAGCTGTGTAACAGAAATAATCTGCTGTAGACATCAGGATGCTGGTTGGTTGCAAAACCACTGCAAGCCAAAAAACATTGCTGACAACAAGAGCCTTGGGGTAGGAGGGCAGAAGGACTCTGCAGTTCATGTATGCTGCCAAAATTCATGGCAATCTGTGAAATGAGAAGCCCTTTGAAAGGTCTGCCCCAAAAGAGAAAAGGCATTTGTGGTAGGGGTTAAACCTCAAATTCAGGTTAGAGGTGAGAACACCAATCACTGCTGTTGCAGTCTGGGATATGCCTTGAAAACAGTGTGCAATGTAAACTCTGCTGGTCCTTCCTCAAGGATGTGAACCTAGGATCACATCAGCACACTCTGCATGCCTCCTTGGATCTCAGGGGTCACCCAAAATCTCAGCCCACCACAGGGTGTTCTTCACCAGGGAAGTCCAAAAGCACTTCCCAAGTAGGGCTGTCCATTAGCAAATGCCAGACTGGGGCAAAATGAATGGGTGCCTGTTCTTCCCTCCCCTTGTTTTCATGCAAGAGAAACCCAGGTCAGGTGGGAGATAAACCATGCACTCTCAAGACAGTTTAGGCCACTGCTCCTCAGTTCCCTGCCTGTAAAACAGAGCTACCAAAGGTTCGTATAGGCTGGTTCAGGCAACAAAATGAGTAGTGGTGATGAACTAACTATTGTGGTTGCTCACCCTTGTGATTTTCCAGGCATTTGAGAACAGCTGGATCTGTCTATAAGGGAAATGCGACACACTGTCTCTTAGTTTTATTGTTGTTTTTGGCAACGTGGAAATATCTTCAGCATGCTCCATTACCCAATACCAGAAGACACACAGCCTTCTCATAGAGAATATGGTTTCAGCTTGTATCTTACAGCGTAATGAGCAAGACAGATTTGAAAAATATTACATTTAATGGCATTTTAACTGTATATACAGTCTTTGGAAAGCATCAACAGCTAAAGAGAAAAACAATATTGGTACTCAAATGTCTCTAAAACCACAACCTGTGACTGGATCCAAGAAATAAAGCCAGTATTCCCACTCTATGAGGATTAAAACAAGAGTCATTTGGGAACCAGGAGTGTTGACTGGGCTGGACAAACTGTTGGAATGATAGGGTGTGCTGGAATAGTCACAGAGAAGCTAATGTCTCATAAAGTGAAAAGTAGTTGGTGCTTTTTCGATAAACTTGTTACTGAAATGCTGGAAACATCTTTGTCTTTTGTTTTAGTAGGAGAGCCAGATGCAGTAAATTAGGTAGGTTTGCTGGGTGCAGAGCTCAGAACAAAGATTTTCGTTTTTGCCAACTTTATTCAAGTTTTCTACTGTGCTAATGATGACAAATATCAGAGGTCTCAGGTGACTAGAACAATGCAACTAACCTTCTACAAATGTGTCCCTCAACCCAGCAGTGGAAAATGAATGGACGAAACAGAAAGAGCAGTCACTACCTTAGTGCAGTAGCCAATGTCATTTCTTCAAGACATTGTTCCATGACAGTGAGGGAATGCTGATCTTGATCTTCATTAAAAAATGAGCCAGAACAATGCAGGCTGGTAAAACACAGTCTTGAAGTCTCAAAAACCTGAAGGCAAGAAAAAAAATACCCCAAACACAAAACACAAAAAAAAATCCCATGATCTCCTAAACTAACCTGACTTACGATTTCTGGGCACTGGGGCTTGGCTGCACAGCAGGCTTGGACAAGCCACAGCAGTGGGAGAAAGAGGAGAGGAATGGGTGGCAGAGAGTGGCTCAGTTCCCTCGCTGGAGTTGCAGTGGTGCGGGCTTGGCTGGTCACTCAAACAGCACACCGAGCCTGTGCTGGTAAGTGGTGTTGACTTATGTCAGTGGAAAGAGCAGTCCTGAGCTCAGTAAGCTCTTCTGGGTGAAGACAAAAGACAAAAGCTTTCCAGGTAGAACTAGCGATCGAAGGAAAAGTCCAAGAGGAAATTCCTGCGGGAGTGCTGTCAGCATTACCATGACGGATGCCGACTGCAGTCCTGGGCACTGGCCCATACAGCCTGGACATGAGCACCCTTCAGTCAAATACTGTCCAAGGGGTGATGCCCTGCACCCCTAGAGAGCCCCGCAGCAGTCCGTGCAGGGGTTTGGCTCCATCGGTGTCCCAGTCAAACAGCTCTGTATCTACTGGTTTGTGTAGCCACTAAAACACTGCTGTAACCCAGAACTGGTCAGGGGGGCGGCGGATTTGGAAGCAAGCTCTCAGGTTCTAGAACAGCATGAGCGAAACATTGGCTCTTGGAAACCTGATCAGCATTTCTCAGCTTGTTGGTGGGTCTCTGAGAGAAATGCAAATTTCTCAGGCTTGATATCTTCTAAACAATATAAAATAATTGTGAGATTGGAGAGCCAGGCCAAAACTGTAGCTGCATAGAGCTCTTTCCCAGACAATTGGAAGTGTGTGTGCATGCACGTTAGAGACTTTCATCCCCTTCACAGCCCCAGTGCCTGCATCCTCCTTGGGCTCAGCAGGAAAGGAGAAGCGGGACTGAACTCAGCTCAGGTACAGCCTGTCCTTTGAAGATATCTGCAGGCTGTGCATGCCAGGGGAGCGCTGCAAACCCTGTGGTCCCGGTGCGCTTTCCCGTCTGGCATCAAACTTTCTCATTAGTTTGAGCGACAGGAGCTGCGCTGCCAAAAGGAGATAGTTTAATTACTCTTTCCCTCCCTCCTCCCTTATGAAGTGGCTGTAAAACTGCTCACTGCTGAACCTGAGCCATCCCAAGGAACTGAGTGAGTGAAATATTTAAGAGGGCTGTTTATTTAGGCATCAGACCCACAGGCTTCCTTCGTAGCTGTCTGTACAACTCTGAAGCCACCAAGTATTTCCATAGCAAATAATACAATTTATTAGGACCGTATTGGGTTCCTATGCACAAACTCTCTCAACCATCTCCATGGATGGATGGTGCAAAATGGAGTCAAATACCAGAGGAGCTGGTTCAAATCAAAGGACATCAACATGAGGCCATCCCAGACTGGAAGGCACTCTGACTAGGGTTTCTGGACTCTCCCATTCTTGAACATAACAGCTTCCATGAAATCTTCAAGGGTGGGACAAGATGGGATTAGTTTATTGGGAAACGAGGAAGTCAGCTTGCATGTACTTGCTCAGAGCGCTAGCTTGATCATAGCATCTCCGGAAATTTTTCCTCTCAGTAAAAAGCCAGTTTAGCTATTGCAAGATTGTAATTCTTGCTCTATCTGCCAGCAGTATATGGAACATGCTGGTAGCCATTAGCCTGGTGAGCCCCACAGCAAGGAAGTGGGTGTGATTAATAGACAAAAAGTGGCAGATGGGAATAGACAGCATGAGATGCACAGATCACCAAGAAAGCTGGTTGTCCAGATAAAAAAAATTCTGAAGCATGAATCCAATGAAAGCAAGACTTGGGTCTACTTACTGAACTTACTTTGGGGGGCCTGGTAAAGAAAACGAAAGAGAAGCATTTTTCTGTCTCCTATATGGGGTGGGTGAGGCAGGGAAGTGAATGAAGCATTGATGCTTGAGAAATGCTTGGAACACCTTGAAAGAGGAGATAGGTACACTGGAGTCTTGTGACTTGAAAGAGAATTCAGAGGTATAATATCAGACTATTCTAAAATACTTTTTTTTTTTAAAACCTGAAAGCAAGAAACAGAGAGGGATCAGGAGTTCAGAAATCATTATTATACTTTGGCTATCATCATCTCCATGCATATTTTGAGGTATTAAACCAGGATCATATAGGGGAATGGGATTCCAGCCTCCAGGGTGAAAGAAAATAAATCTAGCCCCATAGGCAGGTTTCCGAATGGCAAGAAGACAAATCCCAGTGATGATGGCCATATCATGCACAAGGCCACAGGGTCTACCTGGAGCAAGCCCGGGAAGCAAGTCAGAGACACACCAAACTAACAGAGCCTAAGGGAGACAGACTGTGTTCCTGAAGATCGAGGAAGAGCAAACACAGTGCCCTTCCTTTAAAGGAAGAGGTAAGAGAGATAGGGAATTATAAACTAACCAACATAATTTTAGTTAACCAGAGAAATATCAAAGAAGTCATCAATTGATTTATTTTTGAGCTCCTAGAAGGTGAAAAAGAGATGAAGAGCAAATAACACAGATTTCTCAATGCCAAATAATTTCAAACCACTCCTCATTCTTTCAAGGACCGAGTAACAGGTCTTGAGAACGAGGTGAAGCAGAGATGCAATACATCCTGACTCTATAAGGCTTTCTCCCAATGTATTGTAAGATATCTTTACAGGACAGCTTGGGAAACAGGAACCAAGTGGGTACAAAACTGGTTGGAAAGCCATATACAAAGAGCAGCTGTCAGTGGTGCAACATTGCATTGGAAGTCGGGTACTGAACAGACCTCTCCTGGGGACAACAGTATTCACTGTTTCCCTCAATGACTGGAAAGATGAAAGAAAGAGCATGCTTATTAAATTCAGATCTACTGCCAAGTTTCCAAAATGCTGGAAGACAGGGTGAGAGTTTAAAAGGATCTTGACAAGTTGGAGCAGAGGTCTGAACAGATGGAAAAGGGGAAAAATTCAGGAAGCAAAATGTAAAATGCCATGCCTGGATAGAAAAAAATTGTCTGGTTCAGTACAAGATCGGATAAGCTGGCAAGATTGTAGGCATGTAGAAGAAGACCTGGGGATTACACGTGATGTCAGGCTGCCTGAATCAACAGTGTCAGACTGCTGCAGAAACAAACCAGATATTTTACTGGGATGTGTAGGCAGAATTGTTGCAAGGCATGCAAAATTAGGCAAGGTTGAAAGAAAGGTGGGAGCCTTGCCAGAAAGCCGAAAGTAGATGCTCTAGCAGTATTCAGATATGTAAAACTGCATAGAGGAAGAGAATTAGCTCTTTTCTGTGCCCCTCTAAGTAAGATAGGGAACATTGGAGGAAACCAAAGGACAAGAGGTTTGAGGTTAGTTAGATATTAGGAAATGTTTTCTCAAAGCAAGGCCAGCAGCCGCTGAAACAGATTCCCTAGGAGTGCTATGAAATCTCCACCCTGATGAGAGGCCAGAAGTAGATGGAGCTGATCCTGCCCTGAGCAAAGGGGACGGATACATAGTTTTACGGAAATGCCTTTTCAGCTTTGTTTTATGATCTTCTGGGGGGCAATAAAACAATGACCCAAAACAGTGGCAAAATCAATTATCCAAGCTGATGTGCGGTAGGTATGTGTGAGACAGCTGCAGGCTCAAGATTGTGAAACTTGTAAAACCAAAGGCAGCAGCGATGGTGAGAAGGCAAAGAGACCACAAGCCTGGGAAAGTGGGATTGGGGGCAGCGCTGGTGCGACTCAAAGGCTTGTGGGTGGTGGTGCATCCCACCGCTCTGGGCACACCTCCCTGCTCAGCACCCAGCAAGGGTCTCAGGATGCCCCAGCCCAGCTGCCCAGCCTGTCCCCGGGATGTCCGGAGGAATCCTGGGCCTGTCGGCAGGGAGGGGGCTGCGGTGGGCAGAGTGGCAGAGGTTTGGGACTGCAGAGGACAGCAGGGAGCAGGCCATGCCCATCCCTTGTGGTGCTGGCAGATCTCTTAATGCTTGCTTTGATGGTTTCGGTTGTCTAAGGTTGCCTAAGATTTTGCACTCTAGAGAGATTATCTTCAGTGACCTATAACTTTCTAAATTTATCATCTGGAAGAAAAATTTTACAGTCCTGATCTCAGATAAGAGCAAATTCTTGGTGACCCTTTCTGAATATTGAGGGAATGGGGACAAAGAGTATTTTCATTACTATGCAAGTTTAATAGTCCGCTTTGAACATATGTATCTGTCTGCAAGGCAAGCAATAGTTTTGAAATTTGTCAGAAAGACAGGGAATAATAAAGATCCCTGAAAGTCTACTGATAAATGATATTTAGCTGTCAGGCTATGATGTGTGTGGTCACTTAGGATTTAATAGCATTAAGCTTGAAAAAAATTTCCAGCACATTAACAAAACAGCACTTATGTGAAAGTGTAACATCGCTCAAATCGGCTTTTGAATGTCTTACTGCATTCAGTGCTTCACCCTCGAGAAACCTGTCATGGTTGACAGAGTGCTTTTGTTCGTGATGAGGGGCCAGTGACACCACAGTCAAGTCAGCCACTGGGACCAACAGAGATTTGAGCTGGCACTGAGGACCTACAGGTCTGTTAAAAATAAACTTAGCATGAGACACCAATTAAGTTTACCAGCAGTGCCTTACTCATGTCACTCTTTGCACTTAAACTACAGGGACGGACACAAGTTTCCTGTTGCTTCAGGTTTAGCTACAATTAATCAGCACCTTTCTAAATGCCAAGGTTCCTGTAGCTCCTAAAAACATCGGCAAGGATTAGCACACATCATATAGGGCTTGCTGTCATAGATAGCTGTATGATCAGTTTCTTCTCCAACTGACTGCTGCATATAGCAAAAAGGACCTTCTGGTAAAGCAATTGCTGTAGGAAAGAAGTTGAGGTGATTTAGGTCTTCGGTACTTTGTTTTGTAAAAGCAGCACACCAAGACTCCCGAGGGAAGTCAAGGGGAAACTGCTAGTTTGTGAACAAAGAGTCAGCGGCTGAAGGGGGAAAGCAGTAAGGAACAGTTGTATGATATGGATCCCTGCAAATAGGAGAGAATAAGCACGGCTGTGCTCCCCTCCCTTCCCTGCTGGCCAAGCAGCCCAGAGCAGTGCTGACACGATCAGTGAAATCAAGTGAAAGACTTGCAGGAGTTCAAGGGGTGCTGGGCCAGACCATGTGCATGTTGTTGTAGGCACCCATGTTACATGGAGTCATTCAAATGAGGAATAAGCACAAGTCATTCATGTGCGTGCAATTTCTCTGATTTTTCCTTGGAAGATCCAGGAAACTTTTTGGTTTGTGTTTTAAAATTTTCTTTTCATGGGGATCAGGTGTTCTTATCAATGTCCCTCCACTCATGATGTTTCTCATGAAAACTGAGTGAGAAAGTTCGTATCTCAGACAACCAATAGTGACGTGGGTGGTCCCCTCCCACACAACAATGTTGGAGGGTCAGCTGGGACAAAGGCATCCAGGTGCCCCTGCCAGGGCACCCTGCCACGTCTGTGTGGTGGCACTGCAGAAACGAGGACAGACACCAGATGATCCATGGTGGTGCAACTCCCCGGGCTCTGCACGCACCCAAAGCATCCCTGAAACAAGGAAGCAGAAACAGTGCAGACAGCCACAGAAGTCAACTGAGGGCTGGACAGTTATCCTTGTGGTGGGAGATCAGCATATTCAGCCTTTCTGATGGGGTGTAACAAGGTCCAATGACTAGATGTTGGAAGCAGGCAAATTCATATTTGAAATAAGACTCTACTTTTCCAAGCAGGGAGAGAACTATAGTGCAGATTTATTACTGCCTGGGCTTTTGAAGGAGAGATTGCGTATCTTTCTAAAAGATGTGCTTTGATGCAGGATAAATCTCTTGCCATCTGTGTGTGCAGCTGGGTCAAGCCCGATGGCTGCACTGACCGTTTCTGGTGTTGGCATTTTATATATTCCCCTTCCTCAAGGCCTTGCTCCGTTACCTTGCTGGCCACCTCATTTTTCAGCTCCTTTTTAAGCTGATGATTGGAGTTAAAGGTGATCCCACGTGGGATATTTGAGAAGGAAATTACTACTTCCTTCTCCAAAAGCCAAGAAGGAGTGTAGCTGGGGGTGGTGTTTAGAAGGATGTGGGGCATGGGGACCCCAGCAGCCAGCAGTCACCGGGAGGGGTGGTCTTCCTTCACCTTCACTTGGCCACGTCTCACCCCATGGACCTTTCCCTAGGACTACTTCAGCTGTGGGGTGGGTGCGGAGGGCACGGAGGTGGGGTGGCATGGCCAGCAGCTCCCAATGCATGGGCAGGCGGCTGCCCCAGCCTCCCTGCAGCCCATGCCATGCCCCTTCTGCCACCGAGGGACATTTCTGCCCATCATCTCCTCACCTTTCCAGTTTCCCTTGGAATATGGATCCTGCTGAAATTGTAGCCCTTACCGTGAGATAAACGAGTGAAAAGCCACCGCCCGTGAAACACGCAGGGACAGAGTATGTCCCATCTTCATTCCCTGCGCTTTGGAAAGTTGTGGACCAGTCAAACATATAATGAGTGCCACCTGCTGGCAAATGTGGATAGGTTATTGGGGATAACAGTACTCGGTGGAGGGTTATGGCACCCTGCACATCTCCTCTGCTCTTTGGGGCCGCAAGGCTGTGTTTGCATCCCCTGGCTCCTGTTGCACCGTGGCCATAGGCGCCGGTAACTAGACAGATGGACAGCATGAGCCTCGTGTCATCTTCTGCATCCGTGAGCTGGTGCTCTCTACAGCTGCGTGCTGGCAGAGGCAGATGGACAACAGTGAGAGCAGGGGGCCTTGGTGTATGGGATTGGCACCAACACAGGGCAAGAGGAGCCGAGGTGGCCTGGCCGGTGGGACAGTGTGCGGGAAGGTGTGGAGAACGGTGCTGAGCCACCACGGGAGGAAGCAGCCTCGGGCAAGTCGCTCTGCCCATGCCTCCCTTCAGAGCAGAGTCCTCATTTCTGGGTAGTTCTGCCCTTATTGCTCATCCGGTGAGAAAGAAAGCTTTCCTTACAGTGTGTATAGGTTTGTGATATTTCTGAGTCATTCCGGGAGTTTTTAACCCTGTGACTGCAGTGGAAGGTGGAAGAGACACAACACCCTACGGCACCGGCTCCATACAGCCTGTAATGTATGTACAATGGGTCAGATCTCATAACATGACTTGAGAGCTTCTTCACAGTGCTCACTGCTCTGTTTTAAGCCAAGAACAGTAGGGAATTTTAGAGTGCATGTCTGGGTGCATATGTGGTTTCTATTTACCTATTTATTCTATTATTGAGGAAATGGCCTCAAGTTGCAGCAGGGGAGGTTTAGATTAGATATTGGGAAAAATGTCTTTACTGAAAGGGTTGTCAGGCATTGGAACAGGCTGCCCAGGGAAGTGATGGAGTAACCATCCCTGGAGGTATTCAAAAAGCGTGTAGACAAGGCACTTCATGACATGGATTAGCGGGCATGGTTGATGGTTGGACTCGATGATCTTAAAGGTCTTTTCCAACCTAAATGATTCTGTGATTCTGTGATTCTACTTTATTATGTAAAAAACAAATGACACATAATCTAAAAAAATTTAAAAAATAAAAATTCTAAATAAAATCTAAATGACACATAAATATTTATCTTTGTTGGTGAGAACCTCAAGAGATAAGAAAATAAATACTGGTCACCAAGTATCAATTTTTGGGGGCAAATACAGAGGTATAATAATGCAGCAAACCCCAGCGCTTTGTCAGGCAAAAGTATTTCTGTTCAGGCACTTCCAAATCAAATGCCATTTGAACAAGCGTTCTGTAGGAAGTTTTTGCTAATAGATGTGTGGACTGAGCAGCACTTTGGGGAGGTCATTTTTGTCCACCACTGGGATGGTGTAAATCCCAGTAGAGAATAAGATAGCCATGTATTATCTATGAGATAGTTATACTCAGTGAAGGAAGACAAAAGCCTAATTATACATACCTTATCAGCTAAAAAGCTTGACGTGGAGCGGACTAAACTGCAAAACACTTTTTTCTGTTATAACATACACATATTACCCTTTTAATTTGGCAAAGGAGTTGTTTCCTTCCTCCCAGTTTTTCAGGGACACTGCTGTACTTGGTCTGCCTGAGGATGCTGGAAACTCTCCAGAGAATAAAAACATGTGCAATGCATATGAAAAACCCTGTTCATAGTTTTCAAGTGATCCTAACTTAGGCATTGCTTCCTTTTCCAGAGAAAGTAATTGCTAGTGGTGGTACGTGAATCCACTAGCACCATAGATCTGACCCTAAAATAGACTTTTCTTACTTGAACTATGCAATGAGATGTAATTTTTAGGACCAATGTTGAAGAAGGTTGTCAACCTCAAAGGCAGTTGGTCTTGCAACAGCCTTTGAGTGTGAACGTGAAAGCTCTGAAGAATGAAAACCATGAGCAGTATTTCTCCTGTTTTGGCTTGAAGTCTCACTGGAATAGTTGTTCCAAGTGTTTCAAACCTAAACTAGTGGAGCAAGCACTTCCAGAGTTAAGATCTGCAATGGACCTGTGAAGCCATAACAGAGGCAAAATGGGGAAAACAGGTTTTTGACCAAGCCCTACAGATGCCAGTTTGGTCATCTGCTGTGTTAACATGTTATGGGCAGTGCCTATAAAAACAGTGTTTTATTACCAGGGAAATAACTGACCAAGAAGAGAGATGAATGATGAAGGGCAACATTCTGGAGTGCTGCTGAATTGGCTTGTTTAATGGACAAGAAGATCCTAAGGACACTGAAGGTCCCTAGGAAAAGGTTAGGGCAGGCATCTCAGATTAAGTCTACTTCTGCACAGAATTTGTTTTGTGATTTACAGTGAAGAATCCATCTGGCTGCTTTCTATACTGGATTTCCAAAAATCTCTGCTTTTGGCCAGGCTAGTGGGATGGGTGAGTCTGTCTTCTGTGTCTGCATGGCTGTTTGCATGCCCTTATCCTTTGGTGGGTGTGCAGTGTGATCTCAGGTGAATCTGGCAAGAACAAGGTGTGCTGTTGCTCCAGAAGCAACAGATCTAAATAAACCAGTGCAAGCAAACAAGGCCCTGGAGGTGCCTACCTTGGGGAAGGGTTTGGATATTTCAGATTCTGGTCTACATGTGCCATTAATCTGCAAAGAAAAGATTAAAGACTAGAAATACCAGGTGTCAGCTGCTGTAAAAAGGCCTTCTCTGGTAGATGTAAGGACCACCTAGCAGTGAGATAGATGATGGCGAGACAGCTTATGGGTCTGAGCTGTTGCATGGTGGCAGTTCCAGGCCAACACCCAGACAGTCAAGGTGGCTTTAGACCTGGGGAATTGGACTCAGCCCTCTGCCCTCTCATAGCACAGGGTGAGAAGTTGAGGTTTCAAGCCCTTTTCAATCTGTCCTTACCTTTGTGGCAAATGCAAATACACTAAAACCTTGATGTTGTCCTCTCTCAGCACCTATATGTGTATAATAACCATTTAACTATGCTCTTGCTATACCAGCCTAATGTATTGATTTCCTTACCAGCAACCTGTCTAGGACTGAAGGTGGATGGTGTTGCACCACGGTACACCAGCTATTCAAATACATGGCTTTCCTGCTACACTTAATGTAAATCATTCCTGGTTTGGGAACTGAGCTTAAAAAGGTCAAACCACCAAATTTAGTGATGCTGTGGAGGACAGCAGAGAGATGGAAAGCTGATATGGCCACTGTAGTCCGCACAGATGCCTACTGAGTGGGAAAAGACAAGTTATGTACCACCAGGCCAAGCAGAACATGTAGCTCTGACCTGATCTGAGGTCAGTAGACATTTTTTCACCGACTTCAGTGGGATCTGGCCTTTCCTTAAGTATCCCATGCAAGTCCATGGAGAAAAGGAACGTGATGCAGAACATGCATATTATGCCCCAGTGCACACCTTAGTTTTGCTCAGGGGGCCAGGCAAGACCTGTTAATAAAATGTTCTTTACACAAGTGTTTTATCCGCACGTGTACATTTGCACATGAGATCCCAACTGAGAGAGGAAAGGCTGTCAGTGCCCCATGTCCATCCTTGCTCTGTGAGCTTTGTGGTTATAGAAACATGATGGATTAAGTGAACAGCTTGCCAGTTGCTAATGCAATAGCCTCTTTCGACCCAATTTATTTATACTTGAAAAAAATAAGAATGTAAACTTCTTCCACAAATATTTGCTGTTTATTTTTACAATATGTGTTTTTGAAAAATTAATTAATCTCCAAGTGTGTTTCATGATTACTCCGGTAGCTAACTATTTATGTTCATATGGTACATACACATGCAGCAAAGGCAAATGCATTGTGAAGAGGACTCAATTCTCGGAGATTTATTTGTAAGCAGGTCAAAGAGAGGAACTCACAGATACTTCTAACTGAGAAGGACAGAGAGACCCTAGCTATGTAGAGTCAATTAAATCTCTGTTAAACGGCTTTATAATCTGTTTTTTAGAGATCGCACGTAAACAGAGATGCCTTGTTTATAAACAAACCCCTTCATTTCAGAGAAACGCACATCTAGTTGTAGACAATAGTGGGGTTTCAAGAGGTTTTTGCTGTTGCTTTTGTGTTCTTGTGTACTTGAAGTGACACCCAGTTTCCTGTTCCTCCATACTTAGAATTTTAAATAATAGCACATAAAATGTGAAGTCGTTGAGAAAAAGAAAGAGCAAAGTATGTTGGACTGGGATTTGGTAACACATTTCCTCCACTTGGAGTCTGTGCTCGTTGAAAACAGACGGACTGAATCCAGTTTAGCACAGACCAGTGTGTGCAAATTCCAGCTACAGTTTTAGGAAACAGATGTGAAAAGCGAGACTCCTAGCGCAGGGTTCGTCTCCCCTAGCCTTCGATGTCCACAGTGCACTTGCACAGAGCCAATCACCTCTGTTTTAGGAGGAGCTGAACTGTGCCCGTTTCTCACTGCGTAAAGGCAGTCTGACCTACTCGTTTAGCTGTTAGGTGAGGTGGATCCTACCCTTTGTAATGCATTGAAGACCTCATCTTCAAAAATACCAAGCTGCATTCTTCCTTGGGACTATTGACTTTGGTCACCAGGAACTGCTTTCACCTTCCCTTCTCCATACTCCCATGGACCCTCTCCCCTGTGTTTAAATGCACTGCAGGGCTCTGCTGACACCGTAACTATAAATTTCAATTGCACACATACCCGTTTGGGGGAGCTCCAAGGTTTCGCACGTGAAGGTGTATTTTTCTGAAGACATCAGCATGCCGCTGCCCTCCCTGGGGTTTGCAGCTCCCTCCAAGCATATCTGTGATTCAGATTGCCTCACCATTTACACTGAGAGTTGCCTGCAGGTGCCAGAAGTGAAGCTCTAGTGCAGCTGGGAAATACAGTTGCTAAGTGTACACGTTTCCCAGATAGACAGCTTTAGCCCAGCTAACCAAAGAGCAGTGAAGGAGCTGGGGGCAGAGTCTGAGGGGTCCCTCAGGAGGGCACACAGGAGCCGGGCAGGCTGGTAGAGCCTGTGCTAAATGCCACACTACCCTTATGACCACCATCCCCTGCCCCATCAGACAGCCTGAGAGCCAGGGGAGGTGGGGTGTGTGAAGGCAGTCCAGCCCACACATGGAGAACCCCGCTCTGCACTAGCAGCGCACTGGAGGACATCCTTCACAGATGGGAACACCCTGCTGCTCTTGGTCTTGGAAAGGCCTCTTTGACACATCTCTCACTGGGAGAGTGAAAAACTGTTTCCGGACATATGGCCTAAATTCCTTTCCTTGCTCCTCCATTCACATGTAGATACCCCTTACGCTACCCTCCCTGTACCACTCAGCCTGGTCTTCTGATTGGTGCAGGACCAAAACCAGAAAACTAAGATGGTTTATTTAATTTTGTAATGACAATTTTAGAAAGATTGTTGGTTGGCTAGCTGGATTTTCTTGAGGGGGTATGGAATGTGGGAAAGAAAAGATTGTTTTTGTTTTGGGATAATTATTTTGGACTCTGTTGCAGTTTCTGTCTTTTCCCTATAACTCTTGGCAAAAAGACTTAAACAAGATTAGGAGAAGAACTCCAGATGAATAAGCCTGTGTGAAATTAAAGGATAGTTGGTTTTTGTTTAACAGAGGCTAGTTAGTATGTTGGAATAATCTCTTCATGGTGGACCAACTTCTGTTTTCCAGACGTCTAAGTCTGGACACTGGAGAAGACCTTTGTACGGAGGTCCTTGTTTTGAGGAATCTGGTTTCCTTGGATGATATGAAAACTGGGAAATCCTGAACATATTGTAATCATTTTCAATGTAGTTGTGCTTTTCCCAGCAGATGTCTGAATGTTTATAATGCACATATATTTATGATGCACATAAACATCTTCAGCTTACAAAGGGCAGTTATAACAGATAAATGGAGAGTCAGCTTGCGCTGCTCCGGCAGTTCTGTGTGCAAACCTGACACATCATCTTCTGTGTCAGCAGACAGGCTCTGCTATACTGAATAAACTACCTTTAAATGATCCTCTTGAATATAACACCATTTCTTCACTTAGCTTGAAGAGACATCATCCCACAAGAAATGTGGATTTTCAACCCAGACATATAAAACAGATTTTAGAACCTTAATGAGCAAGCAAAGGAGACAAAATATAAGAAAAAATACTGTAGATGAAGAGATAAACTCCAAGTATATTTGATAAATGAGGTAAAAATAAAGCCTACATCTGGCTTTGTACTGAAACTTGAGGAGGTCTGGCAAGCAAAACCCTTAAACTGCCCTGTTGACTCCTGGAGATATCAAGAAAATAATGTTCATCCTTTTATCCGAACCCTTTGGATGCTGACAGGTCATGTTAGCAGAACTTGTAGCTAAGTTGTCCTTTAGATAGATATAAGAAATGAGAATGCAGTTCCTAAGTTTTAATAAAAAACTGAACTTCCTTTCCTGATCCAAGGCATTGTGCAGGAGGTGAGGGATAACTGGGGATTTGCCCATGGTGGGACCCCTTTCCAAGCGCCTGTAAGTATCTCTGGTAACAGAGACTCCCAGCTCACTCCCACTACCACCAAAATTTCTTGTTTCCCAGTTAGGGCCTTGCCATGGCTCTTGATGGGAGTTTACAAATTGGTTGAAACCATCCATGCTGAGCTGCTGTTGAGCTAATGTTTTGGGTGAGACCATCTTCCCGAGCACAACCAGGAAGAGCAGCATGAGATCAAGCGGTGGTGAGATGCTGGCTGCCTCCTTTCTCTGCTAACTCCAGCTCTTGGGCTCACCCACACAGAGCAACGGAGAGCAGCGGAGGTACCGCTCCTACCCACTGAAAGTGTTAACACAAAGTTTAGGTGAAGGAGTTAAAATCCCATTACACCAGAAGTTGTGAAGATTCAAGCAGCAGTGTGGAGTCACACAGCATGAAGATGGCAGTGCACAGCTGGGAAATGTTCATGGTATATAAGCAGAGGAATATGGAGCTGTTTACTGAACTGGAAAGGAAAGGCAGGGATCATGCAGGATAAAATTCAGGTCTCCTTTAAATTAGTGTTACTGAGTAGGGATGCATCTGTGCACATGGTGGCTGGAGCTGACCTTTTTAAGCAGCCTGGTAAATTTAACATTACTGGTGGAAGGCTTTTTTCAATATATTTTTTCCGTTTGTTCTCATTTTAACTGTGAAACTTTTAACTCAATTTCCTAATTAATCTTAAAAGTCAAATGAATCAAAAAGAGACGTGGTTGAACAGTGTCATTAGAGCACTGTGTTCAACAAACAGAGGACATAGCAGTGGGCACCTGGAATAAGATCTAGTTTCAGTGAGGATCTGTCCATGTGTACCAGGTTTGTAAGGTCCCGTTATAGCCTTCGAAGTTGAATGAGTCAGCAGCACCTTGCTAGCATGTCAGCTAACCAGCCACCACGAGCAGGTTTCAGTTGCCAAAGCACAAGCATCTAATGCCACCTGAGACACCACAAGGCACGTGAGAAATCCGCACAGGGCTGATACGTACGGTGCAGAACCTACAGGAGACCCACACCTTGCTGGAGTTGCACATGGGAGCCAGAAGGGATATATGAGGGCACATAAAATGGCACAAGTTTAGAGAGTCCTAGATCTCCATTGACTAGCTTGTATCCATGCCTAGGCAAGGAAACCTCTGTGCACAGTGTGTTTCCGTGAAATTAGGCAGTCTTCAGACATCCATGAACCCATGTGTTTCCAGCAAGTTCCATCCAGCGTGTGTGCAAAGCTACTCACAGATCTCTGAATTAATATTACATACAGGTGCTTGAAAGCACAATTGGGATCAAGCAGTTTCTATCCTGGGCTGGCAGCTACTGATTTTTAACTTCTCAAAGAAAGATGAAGTTGAGGACCTTGGTGAGATGAAGTCCCTGAGCAAGGAATTGCTGTGGGATGAAAGTATTCTGTACTCACCCTACTTCTGTGTCCTTCCCAGCCACCTGCCATTGGACATAGGCACATAGTAGTCCATCTGTGTAAGTGGACTCTGGGTCTGATCCAGCATGTCTACTAATATTTTTCTATCTTATTAACTTCAGACACTTAAAAGTACAGTCATCTGAGACACTAAACACCCAAGCCTCTAAACACCCAAGCCTCTTCCTACACCCCGTGAAGAGAAAAAGGTATCCAGGTGTCCTAAGGCAAGAAGAATTGCACCTAAAGGAGGCTTTTTCTCCTCAGGAGGCTCGAGGTGACTGACCTGGGCTTAGATAACTAGCTTTAGGTACATAATTGAGGTGATGATAGAACTTCCACCCGTCCTATTCCCCTGTGTAGAGAGAGGTCTGGGGGACTCGGAGGAGAGGTTTTCAAGTGCTAACAGCTTCCATTCAGATCACGAGAGCTCTTGGCACCCAATAAAAAGAATAAAGAGTATGTTTGATTCAAAGCCTTTCCCTTCCACCCCATTCACTTGCCTTTTGATTTTGAATTTTTCTGCCAGGATCTGAATAATCTACAACATACTGACTGGCATGGTTCCCTCCAGCTGAAAGACAAATGGGAGGGAGAGGGGAGATTACCTCTTCATCTTGCCAGCAGGCTTGCTTTAAACAAAATCACTGCATTGGTCTGTTGCTGCAGCAACACTCCTGTAAACTGCTGTGTGTACAGGCAGGGAGGCACAACTGGTGCATTATTCTATCGATGCCAGCCAAGCCATAAGCAGATATGCCACTAACCAGTGAGTGGCAGTGGTGGTGATGCACTGTTCCCCTCCTATCTGCTTGCTTAGCAGGCAGCACACTGCAAGCTGGGCTGGAGTGCGAGTCCAGCTATGTGGGTTTCCATGTAGTTAGCACCTCTATATACGCTAACCACATAGTCAGTGGGATTGTTCACATGCTTAAAATTAAGCATGTGTTTAAGACCCAATGGCCCCTCCTTACCCATATGAGGCCCTGGATGCTGCTCAGGACTGCACAACTCTTGAACTCTCTGAAGAGTTCACCGCTCTGCAAACTGATGGTGCTCAGCTGTACTGTCCAGGCCACTTCCCTGGAATAAATACTCCTGCTTTGCAGTGCCCTCATGTATTCAGAGCCCTCAGACAGGATATTCAGTGACCCATCCCTTCCAGTATTCTACCTGGAGCACTCCATGAATTCATTTTCCTACAATCTGTTGTGATCCCTCTCCCAGAGATCACAGCCTCCTAGCAAATCCTTATCATAAAACTGTGCCCATGAGTTAACCCAGCATTCTGCAGGCACATCCTCTTGGGTTTTAATGAAAAGCAACACATGCAGGCTCACTGGAACAGAAAGCCTCCTTCAGCTTTTTAAGTCATGCAGTGCTGAAGGAGGAGTTAACCTCTTAATCCTCTTCTATAGGCAGGTGTTTTGCATAACTACACAGAAGAAAAAAGCTATTATCATCAATAATAGCTGCTGTTGGTTTTGGTTAGAATTCTGCTATCCCACAGAAACATAGAGCAATTCAGCACGCCTACTGAAGGTCCTAAATCTGGAGCAACTTCTCTTAAGTGTCCTCAATGGATGACGACGCAGAAATGGCAAAACAGACTTATGCAATCTTAGGTCAACCCCTATAATTTCCAGGGTACTCTTCTCTGAAAGGAGATTGTGTGGGTCAAACTGGTCTTTGTCCCAGCAGAGCCAGGCAGGCAGCCTTCCTGGAGGAGAAAAGGAACCTCTCTGCTCAGACCCAGCAATGTAATTTGACATCAAGTGGGGAGAAACACACTCGTTCAGATAATGTTAGAGAATTTCAGGTTCTCAAGTGTTCATCCATTGTGAGACAGACGTCCAAATACAAGCACAAACTGTTTAATTTTTCTTTTTTTCTATACTATAAACCACACTACCTCTTTTGCTGGTGTAAAATGCTATAGCTCCGGTCTAAGCTACAGAGGCCCTTGGTTTTACATCATTTGAATGTCCAATGGTCTAAGCCAGCTCTTGTGAATGAGACAACAGTTCATTCAGTACAGATCATAACATTATTCTGTTGATAATTTAAAATAAAGTTCAGTAGCTAAGATAATGTTGGCTTCAATACGAAAAGCCCAAAGCTGGTTTCTTGCCCCTAAGATAAAGGCACACTTTTTTTCTGTGTATAAATACCAATAAAAAAAGAACTGTCTCTCTGTCTTGTTGATCGGCATTTCTTAGAGGTGATATAAGAAAAAATACTTAGCTTCCAATAAGAACAAGATAAAATCTGAGGTGTGGGGCCATATGAAATTTGCATTAAAAGATTTCTTTAGGCAGCTGCCTTCTCAGACTTGTGCACAATTTTGATTGGAGGGATGAAGAGAGAAAAGGGAAAACGAGCTACCCATAAATAATTTTTTTAAGTGCCATTTTTTAATATTTCAGGTATTTAAAAATAATAGGGAATCACAAAACTGTTTTTTTAGATATCATTGCCAATATTCGAACATTGTATTTACCTACAAATGTCACCCACCATGCATATTTTTTGTTCAGAAACAAGACTCAAATATAGCTGGCCTACATACATTTCTTTTCTGCATGTGATAGGGCATGCCAGTTGATTTTTTTTGACTGAGCAGCGCAAGCAGATGAAGAGCATCCATGGGGATAATCTGACTAGCACGCTTAATCCATCTGGATCACATCAGCTTTTTTCCCTCACATAAGGACATAGGAGGGAGGCAAAGGAAAAACCTGATGAATTTCTCCCATAGATTATCTGGCTACTTACGTAAACTTCAGGCTCATTTCATAAAATATGGCCCTAATACTCTCCTAACCTCACCATGCTTCATGATTTTCAACTCAGCCCACTCAAAAGCCTATTTAGCAGCTAGGGTGCTTAATCAAGCATCCGAGCAAAATGTCCGTGAGGATCCTGTCACACAAAGTGCATTCTCGCAACTTTTAATGAATACTTACTGACTTAGCTCAGCTGCTTTAAAGTTATGTTTTACGGTCATTTAAATAATCCTCTTGCTTATTCAGGACCTTTTCAGCAATGAGATCATTGATGAGAACAACACATGAAATCTCTGTCCTATTTGTTTCTGGCCGAACAAGTTCTCCTCTCACAGAAAGAGAACAGAATGACTGTCCACTCCATTCCCCTACCCTTGGGTAGGGAAAACTAAGTAATTGCTGACTGGTGCTTGTCTAATCTCTTCCTACAGACCTGCACTGATGGAAACTGTATGGGCTCCATAGGAAGTCTGTTCAAAAGCTTCACTGTCCATAATGCTGCAAAGTTCCTCCTAATGTCTTTTCCTAGTTAAGTACTGAACAGCTCAGTCAAGAAATAGACCCAATTTCTTTTGAATCATTTCAAGAATCCCCAAAGTAACTTTTCTGGGCAGATGAGTTATATTTCTTCTAACAGTGAGGAATGTGTGGCTACACTTTTACAGAGATTCAAAAGAGCAAGCAGATACTTGATTAAACAGATGAAAGTGCAAAGCTTTGAAACCGTATTCCATGCACAAGCTGAATCTCCAAGGGTTTCAGCAGCTCTAGCTGCAGTTAATATAGTGTTGCACTGCCTATTTGACCCTTTCTGATTAAAACACGTTATCCAACCATGGGTAATACTTTCTTGATGTGCAATAGCAGTGGAAACGCTTCATTCACCAAAAGCCCTATTTATCCAATTAGAGCTATACCAATCCTCCTTCATTTTAATGTATTGGGCTCTATTTTATCAGACTCCTGAGACACAAGTTCCCTTTTCTCAAATGTTTCCCAAGAAGAGGTTAGAAAGCTCTTGTCTTTAACAAACTGGTAGAACTAATTTCTGCTCTTCTTAAAATGTTGCCATGTCGTGGGAGCACATCAGATGCCTCAGGTTTGGACATAGTCACCTAAATATATCTTACCCCATGAAGACATTACTGTAATATCCAGCATGCAACTCCAGGAATGGGTACAGTCATCCAGTCCCTATGGGTGTTGCAGTAATCCTGTGCTTTGTCACGTCAACAGGATTGTACATGCAGGGAATACTGTGACGATCACAATTTAAACCTCAGTTTTGGCATATGGGACAAAATATGTTCTTCACTCACCTTCCTGCTCCTGCACAAAAAGAAAACCACCCTGTTTTCTTATTATAGTGGGTAAAGCCACAATTCCCAGTGGCTCTAGCACCAGGATTTTCTTATGTAGGAACAATTCCCTGGTGGACTGATTGCCGGTCCCTTCCTTCTCCTTCTTATCATGCACAACAGCTGGGACAGATATGTCTGGACCCATCTGTATCTGCTCTTTCTGTACAGAGCTGTAAGGAAAAAACGAGCTATAGGACTTGGCTGTCTTTAAGCAGCAAAGCACAGCTAACCCCAGGTCTCGTGAGACCAAGAGAGCTGATACTCCCTGTCACAGGATGCTTCAGGAATGGAGACGCTGCCTAAATTGAAGAGGTCTGGTCAAAGACGTTTCCAAGAAGGAAGAATGAAAACTGGCCTGTGTAAATGTTTTCACAAGAGGTAATAAAGCTGTACATTTCTGGCCTGTTTTTCACTTGCAAACCAATGCTAAGCCCTCAACAGCATGGGATCAAAGCTCACCCTTAGGGAGATGGGGAGCTTGAGTATGCCTGCTGACCTGACAGCTCCAGCCCTTTTGGGGGAAGACAGCTGCCTCCACAAGCCATTTGCCCCTCTACTACTTCCTCCACTTTTTTACTGCCTCCCTCCCCATGTTCTGCAGTGTAACAGTTGGGGAGCTCTGCTCCCCAGGTTGCTGAAATCAATCCCTTCCCATGGTCACCTCTACCCAAGCTCATCTCCTTCCAGAGGGGACAGAGTCAGGTTCACTATCGTAACTCTTCCCTGCCTGTACCTCCCTCATGTACTGCCACACGGGATATACTGTCCTAGTTGAACTGAGGAGATGTGTCTCAGTGACGGACAAAAACTGACTGCAATCTGTTGCTTTCTGAATGACAAGTGTTGGCAAACGTGTTTGTACACAGTGTCCTAAATGTCAGTTTTCTATGTCAACAGAAAGCAACGTATAAAAAGGCAGATATTTTCCAATAGCACTTTTTCCCAAAGTCCTGAATGGTCTGGAAATAAATTAACATGCAAAAGTCTTTCTTTTCAGCCCATATACGAGCTAATACAGGGCTTTGAAACTTAGTGAAGCAAAGATGACCTGCATATGACACATTCTGCCCATAGGAATTCATTGTCGATTTAAGGAACTGTGGGAATAAGTCAGGACTTTAGCACTTATTGGTGAAAAACCTTTTGAAAACAGTTTTTAAGACTTAATCCTGTCCTTTCTAAACACAGATTGTGGGCGTCCACCCTCTCATATGGTACACCAGTTCCCATCAGTGTTTTAACTTGACCGGTGGCTGTCTCGCCAGCAATCCGATTGCCCTGTTAAAAGAGAAACAGGCCAGGTAAAATCTTTGTGAGATCCTGGTTCAACAGTATACCAAGGGCTCTATGCTGGATTGAAACCAGAAAACCTGTGCTAAGGAGTGGCTGTAGATTGCTCATCACTGGCAAATCATGGCTGGCATCACCAGATGTGCTCCAGCAGCTGCAACTCCAAGCATGCCTACAGATGGGGGAGATGGCAGATATGTCAGCAGAGGTCTACCAGCTCCCCTGATCAGTGCTGGCAGACACTTTAGTCTCTGGCCAGCTCTGTGCCAGAGAGAAAAAAGTGTCACAGCACTACTTCCCATCACCTCTGAATAATTCTGTCCTTTGCAGCACTGATTTTAAGCCTGGCCTGATAAGGGTTGAGCCTCGAGCGTTTCTCACAAGGAAAGCTGGTTTGCTTTAATTTGTGTATTGAACAGCAGCTCTTGCTGTGCCGAAGGCTGCTTGTAGCAGTTGATTATTTCCACATGGCTTTCTACAAGCCAGAGCAGCCTGTGGTGCAGATAACTTCACACCAGGAAGGTAAGGCACTGGAGGTCCCAGCAGGGCCAGAGCTGAGCTGCACAGGGAAGGTGACCAGATCGAGGAGAGAGTGGTCAGGATCAGGGTACCCAAACAAAGCAGGGAGTCCACAAGGCTACTCATGTTGCTTCTCTATCTGATGAGGCTGAACCCTCTCCTACAGGCAAGACCAGCATATTTTTAAGTATAGCAGTACAGCTAATGCAGTACAACCCCCCATGTGGATGCATTTACTCCTGTGTAATTTATTTATGGGAAATAAGAGGTATAATTTATACCTATGTAGACACTGGTAGCCCCACTGTTGTCTTTACCCCTTCAGCCACACTGAGTGTACAAGCTCAAGTCTCACATTGCAATGGCTATCTCTCTCTCTTTCTTTTATTTTACAGATGTCAGCTAGTTGTGAACCACTTGGAGATTTCCTAAGCCTGTCTTGGACAAGTTGCCTAATCTATTTTTTCTCCCCAAGGCTGTTATCAGGCAGAACCTTTCTTTATTGTTACACAGCCAAAATAGTCCACTTACAGACACCTTCTTTTGGGGAGCAGGGACCCCAAGTCACCCACCAGCACAAAAAGGTGGAGCCAGGCAAGCCCCAAACCCCTGCTTGCAGCTACCCCTTGGGAGGAGATACTTTAGCCCTGGTTCTCTGCTAGTCCACAGAAACCTTTTGCCAACAGTGGTGTGGAAAATTTTCTGCTTCTCTCCTCTCCATGAGCATGCTACAGTGCCAAAACTCAAGTTAAGAGCATGCCTCTGTCAATGTGCTCTGTAAATCTATCTCAAAATAGTCATCTTGGTCAAAAGACATTTCAGTACTTTGGTTCAAATGTAGATGATCTCATAGGGGGAATTGCAACAAAATGAAGCCATTTATTAAAGACAGAAGACCTGGAAATCAGTTAGAAACCTAAAACTCAGGAAAACATACTTATGTACAACCATTCACTATAGATTTTCTTTTAATTGTTCCCAAATCCCTGGTCCCTTGCTAAGACACCACTCAAATTGCTGATACTATCCCATTTTTATTCAACATAACAGAGATCAAATAATAGAAAACTATTTTTCCAGATACTGCATGGAAACTTAACATGATAAGTAAAAGACGGCCATACATATAGCCTAGCCTCTGATGCTTCATATTCATCTTGGCAAGTGTTATAGGATGCACGTTGCTGTCAATAATACTAACAGACTTATAAACTGTGACTTACTGCGCTAGTATTTCTTGGAACATGGGCTGCAAAGGTTTCATATATGGATTGCTCAATATTCACTTTATAGGATGACTATAATTAGTTGTGTAGAAAACTTTGCTTTTAAAGCAGTTTGTTACCCTACTTCTATAAAAGAATTATAAAATCTACCCTAGAGATCCCAATGCAATTCAGTCACTTTTAAAGGCTTGGGGTTTTTTTATCACCTCTCACCCATATGAGTGGGCAAAAATAGATTAAAATTAAAGTAGCTTAAAAATTTTGCAAAGTCAAATACAGGTGCAATATTCACTCTCAAGCATTAAAATTATCCTGTTTATTCTTTGTCACTTCACATTCACCATGGTCTAAATGAAGGACTGAAAAATGTCCCGGTTGATGTGGAGTCAGCAAGCAAGTAAAAACACAAGTCATACCTCTACATGTAGACAAGCTACCTCGTGAGTGGTGTGCGCAGCAGAATAGCCATGCTTGCTTTTCACAGCAGACCTACCAGATCATATATATGTTTGTATTGGGTTTGCATGGCAAGGGTTTGGTAGCAGGGGGCGGGGGGTACAGGGGTGGCTTCTGATGAGAAGCTGCTAGAAGCTTCCCCCATGTCTGACAGAGCCAACACCAGCCGGCTCCAAGACAGACCCACCGCCGGCCAAGGCCGAGCCTATCAGTGATTGTGGTAGCGCCTCTGGGACAACAGATTTAAGAAGGGAAAAAAAGTTGCTGGGGCACAGAAACTGCAGCCGGAGAGAGGAGTGAGACCATGTGAGAGAAACAACCCTGCAGACCCCCAGGTCACTGAAGAAGGAGGGGGAGGAGGTGCTCCAGGCACCGGAGCAGAGATTCCCCTGCAGCCCGTGAGGAAGACCATGGTGAGGCAGGCTGTCCCCCTGCAGCCCAGGGAGGTCCACGGTGGAGCAGATATCCACCTGCAGCCCGGGGAGGACCCCACACCAGAGCAGGTAGGTGCCTGAAGGAGGCTGTGACCCCGTGGGAAGCCCACGCTGGAGCAGGCTCCTGGCAGGACCTGCGGATCTGTGGAGAGAGGAGCCCACGCTGGAGCAGGTTTTCTGGCAGGACTTGTGACCCTGTGGGGGACCCACGCTGGAGCAGTCTGTGCCTGAAGGACTGCAGCCTGTGGAAGGGACCCACGCTGGAGCAGTTCGTGAAGAACTGCAGCCCGTGGGAAGGACCCACATTGGAGAAGTTCATGGAGGACTGTCTCCTGTGGGAGGGACCCCACGCTGGAGCAGGGGAAGAGTGAGGAGGAAGGAGCAGCAGAGACAACATGTGATGAACTGACCATAACCCCTATTCCCTGTCCCCCTGCACTGCTGGAGGGGGTAGGTAGAGACTTTGGGAGTGAAGCTGTGCCCGGAAAGAAGGGAGGGGTGGAGGGAAGGTGTTTTAAGATTTGGTTTTATTTCTCATTATCCTACTCTGATTTAATTGGTAACAAATTAAACTAATTTCCCCAAGTCGAGTCTGTTTTGCCTGTGACAGTAATTGGTGAGTGATCTTTCCCTGTCCTTGTCTCAACCCATGAGCCTTTTGTTGTATTTTCTCTCCACTGTCCATCTGAGGAGGAGAGTGACAGAGTGGCTCCATGGTGCTTAGTTGCTGGCTGAGGTCAAACCACAACAACCATATGAGGAGTTCCCAACGACACAGGTTCATTTTTAACCTGGCTATACTCTGGCTCATTTGGGACTTCACCCTGGCAGAGGAGCTGTGATAAGGAAGTCACTGACGTTGCCCGTGAGTGCTCCCATGGAGGAGCAGGGCACTGCCCACACAGATCATCAGCCAGCACATGGCATACCTACAAGGAAAATCCAGGAGAGCTGGGGCACTGTCCCACAAAGGGCGTGATGCTGGCGAGGAATACTCCTATGGCTGCTGTGGATTTCCATTCCTGGCTAAGTCTAGGCTTTCTCCATGAACAGGCAGTGCCCCCTTATAAGAAGTGGGTCTCATGGTGATTTTGGAAGAAGTCTTGTCAGGATTGTCAATGTGGGCATCTATGCACCCAGAACTCAGATGTGTGCCCAGCTGCATAAATGTAAAAGACCACAGCTCAGAATCAAGAAAGGCTAGAAAACCTAATCACAGGCTGAGGAAATGAATTCCTGGGAATCACTTTGAAGAGAATTTTCTCTCCCCGAGGGCCAGGGAGTGCTGCCTGCCAAGGAGGAAGGGTTTCTACCCCCGAACACCTGGGTTCCACTCAAATGATCTCGGTAATAAATATCATGAAAAATGATAAATTATACCTACTTGAGCTGTGTGCCTTAAGCAATTGACATTTGCAAGGCACAATGAAATCCTGGAAATGAAAGACAGCACATGTGGTGCATGAAAAGAATTACACCATTGCCTAATTTCATTCCAGAAGAAAGCTCCTGCTACCTGGAATTGCAGTGGTTGTACTATAAAGCATAGATAACGTGTGGGACCTTTCCTTTCATGGTGAACAGATTTTTACCGTAACAAAGTTCATGAAATTTGAAGCAGGACTAGGGACAGATCTTCCTCTCCAACAGAGAAAGCCTAAATCCTAAAATTCAGGTCTGTCTACAGATCATATGCTGGTTAACCTAAGGTAGCTGCTGTGATTTTCCTGAAATTCACCGGTCCTAAAACAGACTGAAAAAATGATCTTACAAATAGGCAGCAGAGCTAAGAAATGCTTATGTTTATTTCTATGATTGAGGTTTCAGATTCCCCAATTTGTGGGAAGTCTGGAGGCTACAGCTTCATCCCGCACATGAATGTAGACACGTCGGTGAGATGTGGGTGTCCCCCATTCCCTGTGTCCCTTGACAAAGTCCATCTCCCACCCTGCATATGAAAGCTCTGCAGTGGCACAGGAGCACGTTAGGAATTGACACGCAGCTCCTTCGCCTTGCTTTTGTCCTTGGGTGGATGGAGAGTGCACATGGGAGCTTATTCCTTTACCACTTGCCTTCCTGGCTTTCAAAATAGGCTGATCAGAGAAACTCTTTCAGAGTTACCTGTAACTCTGTGCGCAGGAATGATGCTGTCAAGCATCTTCTGCTGCTGCTGAAAGCAATGCCTGATAAGCTCTTACAACAGGATTGACTTGCCGGGTGATCGCAGCACTTCGCTGTTGTAAATTGGTTCCTGGCAAACAGAGGAGAAAAGCTCACCTCTGTATACGCATCATGCCAAGCCTGGGGTCAGCTCCACCTTTCCATTTGATCCAGTTGAAGACTATTGTTCCACATGGTCTTAGTGGAGGCTCCAGCCCCAAATGGCTGGGCTCTTGGCTTTGCAGGCAGGGAGAGGAGGGGACTGGGGTGAGGATGGGGATCAGGGGCATGGGGGAGCTTACTTCTCAGTTCACAGCTGGTTTACATCACAATCGGGTTGGCACCCCTGGCAGTGAGAGCAGGGGGAAGCATGGAGGCTCATGGCAGCAGCCAGTGACTGCCTCACCCCGCTCCAGCACCCAGGCACCACTGGCCAAATGCAGCAGACAGCCAGTCTTTCTGCCTTGCCCCTCTTCCACCACTGAGGGACCTGCCACAGAATCTGTGCTGGAGCTAACCCCCGCCATATCTCAGCCATCTTTATAGTCAGATCTGTACTGTCCTGCTCGTCTGCCCTGTTGAAGACCCCCATTTTAGGAAGAGGTGAATTGCACTGTTTCTCTCCACTATCCACTAATATGTCAAGGATAACATGCATGGAGGTGAAGTGTAGACATTCATATTTGGTCAGATGAGTCCAAGTCTCAATCCTGAACCTTCCTAGTCTATTAGTATACATCGTATGGTCAGGTTCCCTCAACATTAAGAATGGTAACCTGAAAACTATATCTGAATTGGTTTTACTTTTTCAGTAGATGCCCCTAATCTTGTATATTCAGGAAGAAAGAGTACTGATCCTCACTTGAAGGTAGCTGTTGCTCTCCCGAGCCTGAAAACAGCTTTCAACACTTCCCTGGAGGAGTTGCAAGGCCCTTGTTCCAGTCCACAGGCAGTCCTTCCAAAAGCTACAAGAGTAACGCTGCAGACATACTCTGCATCCCGCTGACCACATAATATTTTCCAGGAAGATGAGGGGTTCCTCTGCCTATGTGCCCTTGAGACAGGCTTCACGCATTGAAAGCAGCAGGAAAACTCTGAGGCGCTTGTATATCATCAGTGAAAATGCCTGTGGCACACTGGAAACAGAAGTGTCACAGCTGGGATAGAATGAATTGAACATAACATGAAAGATGAGGTCTTCTAGGGGAATTGCATGGGCTGTGCTATTCCTTTTCATAGTCCGTTCCACAGTTTTCTCAAGGATCCACCAAAGTGCTAAAGAAACCAGGGCACCTGGTCAGCGCTGTTACCTGACTCAGCAGGAAATGATACTGCTATGGGACAGACTTATGAGGGAGCCTAAAGCTGTTTTTGTTCCAGACTGGGAAAAAGCCAAAATGCTTTCACAAAGCAGAATAAAGTCACAACTCCTGTCTCCATACCATTTGCCTTTCTCTCAGTGCCTCAGGAGCTATCCCATCAAAAATCCTTTTGCAAACACTATATCCTTGCACAACATTTTCACCATCAAACCAGTACCTGGATATGAACTAAAAGCTGCCATTAAAATATTCAAACCAGCTCTCCACTGTAGGTTTATCTGGCTGCAGGAGCAGGATCTGCTTTATATTTTGCAAGTTTTAAATGCTTTTTTCAGATCTTTGACTGAGAAATGCAGAATATTTGAACACTAGAAAAGCACTTGGCACCATGGACATTTGGACACAGTGCAAAAGCACCTGACACAAGGAAATGCTTTTTAAAAAAACCCTTTTTTGGTCAAAAATACTGTTTTGTTGAAAACCAAACAGCTTTGCAGAAACATGTCAGCATTGACCAACCTTGTCTTGAGTCCAGGATGGAATTTTTGCTGGAGAAATGCTGTAACCCCAGAATAGCCTGATAATTCTCACATAGTCTCCTGCCTCAACCAGAGCAGACAGGAACTCAAAGCAGACAGGATCCCACTTCTTGGGGTCCTGGTAAGGACAGCAATCACTTGGGAAAACATCTTTGGCTCTTTTGTGTTTTTTTATTAAAAGTTTCAAACAAACAGACTTGTGTTTTCAGCTTTATTACTACAAAAAGTAATTTAAACCCCTTAGGCTTTCCCAAAACAGAGTTATTTTCACTGTAGTATGAGCCTTGTCTCTAGGGAAGGTCCTGGTTTCCCACCACAGTCAATGGCTGGGACAGCAAAGACCCAGCGTGTTCACACTTGCTCACAGCAGCCTTTTGGAGCAGAAAGCTGCAGCTCGAGACAACAACTAAGACCCTCACAATTTCCTTAGCAAACATAACACACACTCTGTTGCCACTGCTGGAGGCATGTTTCCAGTCCCAGCATGACTATGTCATCTTCATTTATCTCATATGCCTTGATCAAGTTACTCTTCGCTAGCCTGTAGGGGAAATGGGGCCTCACCTAATATCTGTCAGGCTGTTGACAGCAAAACAAGATCTGTTTCCTTTGGGTTTGTGGTGTTTTGGTTGGGTTCTTCTTAACTTTCACATATCAATCGAAGAGCCAGCCTCAACTGTGACATTCCAGCAATTCAGTGCAATAAATTAAACATCTGCTAGTGGAGATGGCCTCACACTGAGGTTGCAATTGGCCCTATAGGCCTGGTAAGGATCCTCTAGCTTGTTTCTCTCCTGCCAAAACAACAAAAAAGAACCTTTTGGGGGATTTATGGTCAAACTTCGGAAAGCTTGCCTGCCATTTGGTTTTAGATTGGTGAAATTGTTTTGAGAACACAGGCTCACCTGTCATTTAAATGCTATTAAAAATGGTACACCCTGAACTTCTGAGGGGTTCCTGGGATCGTGGTGCACAGAGGCATCCTGGGCAGATAATGAGACCCCATTCTGGTCCAAGTCTGTGAGCAGCTGTCAGTGCAATGTGAGTAAATTTGAGCCTCATGCACATGGTGACATTAGTGTAGATCAACAGGCCTCTCTACATGGGCTAAGCAGTGGCACTTGCCCTATGCATATGTGCAGCAATTGCAAGGGGATGACATTTACTTTGTCTGCCATGCTCTAAGAGCACTTGCATGGACAGTTATGATGACACAGGTGATTGGCAAGTACCTTAGTCCTCTGCATATATTTTCTTAAGTGGACTGGCTGTTCATAAGAGACTCATCTAATTCATTTTTCCAAGCAACTGTATTCACTGAATAGTGAAATGAATAACCTGTTTATTCTGTTGCTGTTGTCATAGTTATCATCACTGGTTTTATTACCATTATAGCTATTATTTTTTTATCAAAGTACTGCCAAGCAAGAAGGTTTCCTTGTTCCAATCATTGATCCCACAGATGATACCGTCTAAATAGGTAATGCAGAAGGGAAGAGAAGAGTTAAATGTATGGGTAGATTCAATGGTGTGGTGGCAGCCAGCAACGCATCAACTGCACAGCGCAACAGCTGTCAGGTTTCTGGAGGGAAGGCAGGGAGCTACCTGCAAGGGCTTGAGCTGAAGGGGAGGAGAAGTGATGGGAGAGGGAAGTCACTGAGATTTGCATTGGTAGGCTTTTACTCATACAGTCTCCCTTTCCAAGGTGATGAATGCCAATTTTAATGTGAGAAAATGTAGAAGTCTCTCTTCCAGTCCAAACAAAACTCATTGAACTGAAATTTGACAAATGATAGTGTCAGAGCAGATAAACCTAAACTCTTTGTATGAAAAAAAAGCATCACTAAAAATAAAACCAGATCATTTCTTATCTTTGTGTGTCACCCATTCCTCAGCTATCAGGCACTGCTGAAGCACTGTGTTAGAGAAATTACTGGGAGCATCTGGAAACGCCATCTGCTTGCATTTACTAGCTGGTTCTTTTGTCTGGGTTCATTATCACCGATCCTTCATAAAGAAGTGGTGTTCCAAAAATAATTCTGTGTAGCAAACCTCACCATTTCCTCATGGCTTGGCTTTGCAGCACTCAGCTGTGCACATTCCCTCCCTGCCCCTGCTGGGACAAGCTTGGTGACAGTCGCTCAAAGGCTGGGCCCTCAGTTAACAGACAAATTATTTTTTTCAGAGAAAGGCAGAAGTGTGATCCTTCAGCAGGGGGTTCTTCAGTACCAAAAGAGGGCAATCCAATCTTATGTGTCAAGGTCCAATGGATCAGATAAAACCCTAGCCAAATGCACGTCAGCACCATCTCAAGAGATTTTAACATGCTTTTATACTCAGTGAGCTATGACTTCATTAGGTCTATCCAACAGCAATCACAGCTACAGCTTTGTGGTGGGTCACAATGGTGTTATGCAGATATACCCCCTAGTAACTGGAAATTAGCTCCGTTTCACTAGCAGAGTAGCTGGTGGCAAAACACACATGGAAAGCAGCCAGTTATACCTCTGCTCTGCCCTGCCTTCCACTACTCTGTGCTTGACTTCTGTAAACCCAGGCATGAACATAGCCTATCATTAGCTCAGAGGCTTGCTTAGTGACAGGCAGCACAATCACCCACAATCAGCAGCAGATCGTGGGATGGATCCCACCACAAACATCAAAAGAAGATTGTCAGTTATTTCAGTTGGCCCATTAGAAACTCCCCTGAAGTTCATGGGATACTTCATGTTTGATGGAGCCCAGGTGCAGAGGGGATGGTTTTATAGACAATTAACTTTTCCTGCACATGACAAAGGGCAGAGGGGAGAAGGTGTTGTGCTATTGTACTTCAAATCTTTTTACTTACCAGGTCCTGAGCTCAAGGCTAGTTTTTTTTCCAGCACTTCAAGTGCCTAAAGCAATACCCAGAAACACAAAGCTAAAGGATATGAGGGAAAAAGAGACCAACTTTACATTTCTGTAATTCCCCCTGGGTAGAGCGCTTATTTATTTAGGAGAAGAGCTGCCTCTGCTTAGTTTCCCATATGACAATTCTCTGCTCAGTCTTATCTTGGAGTGACTCATATGATGGGTCAAAAGGTGAAGAGAAACTTTATGGTAACCTCTTCATAACCCTCTTGTAAAGCCTGTTTTCTTTGGACTCTCCATTTGTATTTGTAATCAGTGGGCAATTTCCCCTCATCTCTCCATTTTCCACCCTTCTTTTTTTTAATTGAAAATTTGGTAAAGTTAAGGTTCCTTTTGTACAAAAAAAGCCCTCCCCCTTCCTGCCTTGTATGTTGTGTTTTATCCAATCCCCTCAGGCCATATCCTCAGCTACTGAAAAATGGCAAAACTCCATTGCCTCTGTAGGGACATCCATTGGTGCTCTAGGAGGGTTGCTGCCCTGCCCCAGGGAAGAGCAGTGCTCTGGCATGGCTGGTGATGGGCTGGATGGAGTCCTTGGGGGCTCCTACCCTACCTGTGGGAGGGGTGTTTCCTAACTGCCTCCAAACACAAAATCACTCCTGCTTGAGATTCTGGTATTCTGATGCCCTGCAATATTTCTCAGCCTGGCTTGGGACTGGAGAGGTTGGAGTTAACAGCAGAGCCTCTCAAGCAATGTTCTTGGGAAAGATGCCAAGAGTATCCCAGCAATGCTTTTGCCTCCATTTCCATTTCAATTGCAAGTAAGGTCGTCCCCCCCAGCCATCCAGCCACCAAATACAGGTCTCAAAAGCAAACTGCTCACCCATCTCTGCACATCCTTTTGCTATGCGGGGTTGACCACCAGCCCTTCCATGGTTAACATGGTCATGACTCTGAATCACTGCTGCTGACAGAAGAAGACTAACTACCTGGCAAGTGGGTCACCCCCAGCTCCCAGGCTCCTGAGTCCCTAGGCAAGCCAATACTCTTCAGGATATCCTTCAGCGTGCATCTGATTCTCAATGTGGGTTTAAAGACCATTAAAGCTAATGGAACTGAGCATGTGGATATCATTAAACTTATGCTTCCATGCTTCGATGATGGATTTAAACAGGCATATAAGTATTTTGTTGAACAGAGACTTGTGAACACCAGCCTAGCAGGACATTTTTATTTATTGTTCAAATACTAAGAGTTGATCTTAGTCATATGGTAGTGTACCTATCTGCTGCAATGGACACATACCAAGTGGAGAGACAAAAGACCAGAGAAAGTGTATTTCCTAGCTTTTTTCTTTTACCAGTGATCAAGCACATGCAGATGCCTGGGGGATCAGTCTGGAAAGTGCAGGCAAAACAAACGCACAGAGCAAAATGGAAAGAGTCTTTGCTTTTACAACTACATAAAGCAGTATCACCTCAGTGTTAGCAGCAGCAAACTTTTCCACTCCTCATCTGCTAGCATTCATTTAAATTCCTGCCATGGTGTACTATGGAAAATATGGGGTCAGGGAGTCTTTGCTTTTTCTTAATTCATTTGTTTCTCTTTTCACCCATAGAAGAAATGTTTCTGTTTCTACCATATGTCCATTTTCAGTGGCTTGTTTTTCATCACCAAAGGGAAAAAAAGGAAAAGGAAAAAAAAGCAGTAGATTTTCTTCTACAGACCTAATGTCTGAGTCACAGTCAGGAAGAGGGTAATGTACCTTGTTCCAAATGGCATCAGTGTTGCATCTTTCCAGACAGGTTTTTTTCTCGCAGCCAGTTATAGGAAAAGTAGGATGTCGGTTAAAAATAAACAACTTTTATGTTCTCCATACATAACTGCTCACTTCAAGCTACAGACAAACCTCCTACCAAGCTGCCCCTCTCTGTAACTGCTGTAACATTTCAAAGTAATACATGGCAGCTGAACCATTTTTCGTAAATTGTTCAGGCCTTCATCATCTTAGGCCTTGATTCAAGAATATGGTTAATCAGGACTGCAAAAACCTTTATATCAAGCACATGCTTTTAGAGTTTTTCAGGAGTGAAACCTAAGTTGATTTCTAGTCAGGAAATATTTATGAACAGAAACTGATTTGGAGGACACTTTCTCAAACATTGACTTCTTAAGAAGATCCTCCTTTTGTAATACCTTTTCAGGAAGAAGGCCATCAACTACTGCACATTTCTCAGGTGCTGGATGCCATCAGAGCAAACATTTTTCTCAGAAATATGAAAAAGTACAGTGTCTGTTCAAAGTCTGCCAAATAAATGAAGCTGAAGACCGTGAGAGGTCATCAAATGGAAAACAACAGTTTCTTCCCTGCAATCATTAACTTTGCCTTCATTGCTGTTACTCTCTCCATCAGGACTAACATGAGATGACCATCTAATCTGTTACAGAGGTCTGGTATCTGAGTGCCAAACCCTTTGCTGCTCCTTTGAAAGATGATCTGAACAAATTGTTAGAGAAGTCTTGCAAAAAATTATACAAAAAGATTCAAGCAGATAACTTAGAGAAGCTCTTGGCCTCGACAAATGGAATTAAAAAATCCTGGTAGTTTGGGCCTTATGGTCTAAAAAGGCTGGCTTGACTATGCAGTGCACTGTCGTAAAAGGCTAATAGCAAAAATAATGCTGTAGATCAGGAATCTCCACCAAGCCTCCTGGCTTTCTGACAGGTAGCAGGTCCCACAGAAGTTATTTTCTTTTGTTTTTAAAATAAATCAACTGTTTTCTCTCAGATAAAGGCAGAAAGGCAGGTTAAAACACAGGTAAAATAAATGTAAAGCTGAGCGCTTTCTTTAAATGAAGAAGGGTTCAGGAACTCTGTATATTGTAAAAAAGTAAGGAAAGCAGATTAAAATGAAACCAGCTAATGCTTTTATTCCTAACTGCCCTGGCTATTTTGAGCTGCCTATGCCTACACTGCAGTCCGTAAGGAAAAAGCTAGGTGTAAGTGGCCAGCAGGTACAAAAGCACCTATCCCTAAACAACTTTTCCTGAGACTTGCCCCATCCTGACGGACCGTGTTTCCATGGTGTGCTGCATGCTAGGAGGAAAACAGAGGCAGAAATAAGCAACAATAAAACATTTTTCAATTAGCAAGTGATTACAACTCTGGCAACACACAGCAAAACCAAAGTATATTTGAACAAGCTGGCTAGTATGCTGGAGGGACAATTTCCTTTGATGAGAGGGGATACAGAGCCATGCTCCCATCCCACTGGAGTGTTGGCAGCTGCAGGAGCACAGTCCTGCCCTCTCCATCCCTGCAACAGCCCTTATGAGACTGATACACCTGAAATACCGAGCACCCACCGTTTGGTTTACAGAGTACTAGCGGGGAAGAGTGCCATGTCAGCAAATTCAAGGTTTCACCCACCAAGCCTTGCCAGGTGACCAGTCCCACTGGCTACATCACCCAGGAGCTGCAAAGAGCTCACCGTGCATCCTGCATTTAGGTGCTTGCTGATCCAGGTCTCTCTCATAGAAAGAAGAGAGGAAACAAGCTGTGGTATTTGTGTTACTCGGAGGAATAACGCGCATGTCCAGGCTGAAATGGGATTCATCTCAGAAGATGGCAGGGAGGCCACTGTAAGGAAAGGCTTGGGGTTGAGGGGCTAGACACCATTTTTAACACCGTTGCTGTCCTGGCCAGTACAAAGTCCCTTTTAGCTATATATAATACCTCTGTCCCTCACCCGTGACCCTGGGGTGCTCACATTCCCACCCTGCTGTCCTTCCTGCTGTCTATTGAAAGGGCACGTGTTGACGGTGGGATGGTGTGTCTGCACGCTGGGGCCCCTCCTGGCACTACAACTCCCGGGAAGGAGCCGGCCCAGGCTCACACGTGGGCAGGGATGGCCTGCCTGCTTTTCAGCCCCATCGCTGCCGTCTCCCTGCCTGCCGCAGACCACGGCCGCACTGTGCTCGGGGCTGGGTTGCAGCCTGAAGCTGGAAACGGGCTTTGGGGACAGGAGGCTGCAGGCTGTGTGCCTGCTGTCACTCTCTGGTGAAGTTTTTAGCCCTCTTCTCTCGTGAACGGTTACTGCTCACAGCACCAGCAGAGCCAGGGTGGGTTGCTGGCATCTATCACCAGCTGAGGCACTGGCTAATGGCATTTACAGTTAAGAATAACAGTTAAGAATAACAGAAATTAAACTTTATCTGTTACACATGTCTTGCACCTAAAATACTTGCACAGCACCATATATGTGGTCATAAAAATTATCATCTGAATGCCTACACATTTCCCAAACCGCTGCGTAAATTCCAAAATGCTGTATAAACATACTTCGTACAGCACTTGTGGGTGACAGGCAAATTCTTCTCATAACAACGGGTTTGTTGTTTCCTGAGCAACAAATGTATGCCAGAGGGAAGCAGTGAAAAAAGAGATCTTAGAAAAACCTAAGTGTAAACTGGGGGAAAAAGCATGAAGAATAAATAAAAGAGGCCAAATTAACAGCCTCAGTGACTCCACTGACAGGACTATAATTGCAACAGAAGTGAAACTTAACCCAACAAATAGCACTGACAGACAGCATTTAGCTAGCGTGGGAATTTATCTGACAGCTGCAGAATGGTTCCTTGAACAGCTAATCATGGCCGTACGTTTCTGTAAGCCAGGCTTTTGTCCCCTAGCTTTGTTCCTGCTTGCACACATCTCAACACTGAGCTTTCACTTTGAATTGTAGGTTAGGACGAAACCCCTGACTGATGCTGGATTTAGTTCAAGAGCTCCAAGAACACCAGTGCTGAAAGGGTTGTAACCTCAGCAAGCTACTAAACAAGGGCTGTTTCTGTTTTTCTGAAGCAAAAAGATTTTTCATTATTTTAGTAATGGTCAGTAAGAATACCAGAACAATCTTTCTTGTGAAACCTACCCAAAACAATCTAAAAACTCTTTGCTTTGGCTGCCTTAAGCAAATCTGTTTTCAACTCAAAGCTTCTTTCCTTGTTTTTTGCAAAAATAGGTGAGGTTTTTGATCCCCTCCAGAAATGTAGTTTTCTATGGGGTGGGGAGAATGTTCCCAGTTCTGCAAGCACTTGTTACCTGGTGTGCTTACTATCAAGCCCAGTCCCATAAAAGTCAACAAAACTGTTCATAATCATGAATATTTACAGCACCAACTTCACAGCTTTTCTGGGGGGGGTTCCTAAATGTATCTGTGTGGGTCACAGCTGGTCTAGGGTAACATGGTCCCTCTAGACACATAGGTGTGGTTGGTTTTCAAATCTGGCATAACTGTTCAATGAACAACAGAAATTTCCTGTGTCAGAAGTGCTCCAAAGTGAATAAAAAAATAAAAAAATGATATATCCTTTTTTTTCATTTTGCTTGGTCAGCAAAACAGAGCACACAGCACTACCTTGTATTCATGGAGCTTCCCACGCACATGGATTAGGAACATACTTTCCTGAAACTTCGTCTTCTGCACAGTCCAGTTTTCCTTTTTGTAGTTACTCACCCTGCTATTTGCGCATGCATGGGAAAAAAGAGGGAGCCCCAAGGTGGGCAAAACCACAGCGCAAAGTTCCCAGGGATCCCAAGAAACTGCTGTGGACTGCAGGGCCTCTTCCAAAAGGCCTCCTGAGGCTGCATATGTGCTCGCTCTTCTTGGTCTTGTCTTTCCTGCTGCCTCCGGGACAGGCTGACCACTTGACATGTGTGTGTGACCAAGGAGCAGAAAGGCACCCTTGACTCAAAACCCGTGGCCGTGAGGAGCATCTCGGTCTGTGGGCTCTGCCCTTCCCTTCCTTGCGGTGCCCAGATGCACGGGCCTCGTCCCTAGGGCACTGGGGCACCCCTGCTCCCCACAAAGGATGGAACAAGTCTTCAGCCCCCCTTGGGCCATGAGCTGGAGCTCTGCGAGCCCTGTGCAGGCCCGCCTGCTTTGCGGGGAGCTGGGCAGCAGGTGTGCTTGGCGCGGCACCACGGCGCGCGCAGGATGTTGCCACCAGCCCCCGGACACCCCCAGATCTGGCACTATGACGTCCCTTCTGCCCAGTGTCACCTCCAAGAGGATGAGGACAGACACCATAAGTCACGGTGTGCTTTCCATGCGTCATGGTGCATCTTCATGTCCAGCGATCTACAAAACCAGCTGAGCCGAAGAGTTTGCAGTATATGAAGCACAAATGACTAAGAGACGTAACAGTTTTCAACTTACATTTTTACGGCTGTGATCTCTTCCTCTAAGTTGCAGATACACAACTGTGACACTTGGATCACTATGAAGGTAAAAGCTTGACAAAACAACCACCACAACAAAGGGGGAGTGATTGGAACTTAATTATTTAGTACAATTAAGATGCAGTCCTGTCTTATTTTTCAGCCTGGTGGACATACTGAGTCCATTCACTAACAGTTTCACATGCCTGAAAAGTAGGAAACAATTCATTACAGAGATCAGCTTTTGAACCATGTACTTATTTTTCATAACAAAACTAGTGTCAAGCCCCAGGTGATTACTCCAGCTTTAGCTCACATTCCCACACTGGCTTCGGATAACGTGTGGGAGTCATGACATGAATCGGTAAAATTTACACAGGTGCTAGCAATGCAAAACTTCCAGCAGCATCACTTTCCACCCCAGAGAGTCCCTGACGACCCGCAGGGGACTGATCCACTGCCCCAGCCTGCTCAGGAAGACCAGGCGCATTTGAGAAGCCATCTATCCCACGTGCACATCTCACTGCCCCACTTTCAGAGGTCTTTTCTCAGCCACAGCGAAAATGCTTGTGCGTCGCCCTGAAGGCTGAGCTGCACCATTCCCATGGCCCCACTGAAGGGATGGAGATTCCCTGGGGAGCCGAGGGCTGTCAACAGTTTGCACCACACAAAAGGGCTGGGAAGGCCCCCCAGACACTGGCCAGGGGGGTCAGGCGAGGACAAGGTGACATATGGTGGGCAGTGCACAAATGAGGAGACAAGCCGTATCTCCATGCTGAAGCTGGCGAGCAGGGGTGCTCCCCCAGCCACTGCCCTTCCTTCTGCTCCCCACACGGAGGAAGAGGTGTGAGGGCACTGGGCCCATGGCCATTTTCTTGCCTCTGCCATCATCTGTAGCTGCTCTTAGAAACTTGGATCTGCCCTGCATGCCTGAGGGCATTCCAAGAAAATCCTTCTACTGTTGGTGGTGTTTTCTGGAGTCGAAGGCTTAGTGCCCTGGGGGATATGGTGGGAACTGAGGGCTGTGGAGTTCTTCTGGTACCCTGATGCAAGCTCCAGTTACCAGCCCAGCACGTGCAGCCGTGGAGGTGTTGCTGCACTGAGCACCTCTCACACACCAGTCCAGGCAAGCAAGCCCACGAGCGGCAGGTAAGGGTGCGTGCTGTGCAGCAGCCCTCCCTGTCAAGCACAAGGGGCCATGGGCCGTGACGGATCTGGGAGCCTGCTCTCAGTGAGGATGCAGATGCAACAGCGTTAACAGCGTGCTTATTTATGCTGGATCCTCCTAATTTCTCTGGGAGAAGCCAGATGTCCTAACAAATCATCAGTGCAGCAGTTCTCCTAGCAGCCATGGAATTCGCCAGGTCTGTGGTTTTAGCAACCTGTATGCCATTGCAATGGACCCTCGGATGTTTTGGCACCTGGGTATCAACAGCCAAAACCAGTAAGGAAGTCTCTGCTCTTTTCCCACCTCTTGCATCCAAGCTGCACGTGTCCTGGTGCCTTTGCACAGTGAAAGGGCTCCTGCCAGCAGGGAAGCAATTTCTTCTCTGTGAACCCAAGGCTGTGCTCACAGGTCTGCCCACCACCTCCGCAAACTAACCTTGCTTGGTCTGAGCTCCAATCCTTGAGAAGGTTCTGCCAATCTCAGAGATTATTTGGATCACAAAACGTTCATCCACAAAACTCTACTGCAATTGCCTTCCAGAAATGCACCAGCATTTTTATCTCCTGACATACTCGGGGTCTTGCTTAGGTGCATTGCTCCCTTCTCGGTCTTCTGCAGGGAGGTCAGAGGCTTGTTCTCCACTTTTCAATCTGAGCTCAGAAACAAGAAGAGGTAAGGAAAAACTAATGTCAATTCCTTTCAAACAGTTCAGATCAGAAGATCAGCAAAGGAAAGCTGAAAGCTGTTCTTCTGCTCTTTCTGCTGCTGCCTGAAGGACTGAGAGCAGGCAATCCCAGTGCTCTTCTCAGCATGAGGAAAAGCCCCAGTGTGAAGACTGTGGAGGTAATGATGATCCCCAGACAGGATTAGACTGTAATACTACGGATTTGGCACCACCATTAGAGCTTTGGAATAGGAGTCTTGTAATGGTCTTGGTGTCAAACCAAACCTTGCAGTTAGCAAAGGTGAAGGTTACTGGGTTTTACCCTTTATCATCTTGCCCCAGTTGAGAGTGAAGTCCTGTGTATCCTTATCAGATGTAGCAGATGCTTCCAGCTGGCACTCAAGCATGGCTGAATATCTCAGGGATGCAAACCTGACGGGCTGCAACATGCTTTTCTAAGCTGTGATGTGACCAGAAGTCAGTATTAGAGCATGTAAGGAGATAAAGAAAGCAAAGGATGCAGGCCATACAAAACATGAAGGGGGCATGAATTTCCACAGCCTGGCACCTCACCATGCATCTGAGTTTAAAGAGGGTACCAAATACCACCCCGTCAGGATGGCATGACTTTATGCCTTTCGGCTACTGTTGAGAATGATGAAACAGGAGAAACGGAGTTGGGGGGTGGTTTGCAGAAAATAAGTATGTTTGTCTCCCCTCCTTTCTGTCTCTCCCCCCATGTTTCTGTGGGTAGGACTAAGAATTTGAAGATCTCTGTTCTCATCCATGTGCTAGATTCTCCTCTGCAGTATCTCTCCCAGAGCGAAGGTTACTCACAAGTATAAAGAAAACAGTCACAGACAGATTGGACCTCTGATCTCCGGTCTTGTGCTGAAAAGATGGGTTATTTTCCTTTTTGCATGATTTCTGGTTTATGTTACAGGCAGGTATTTGGTGACAATATGGTTGCAGTGGGCTATCCCGTTTTGGGAAACAGATGAACAGAGAAAATGCCATACCCAGTCACTTACAGCACATGATATACAGCAGTGAGCATCAGGAACAGGAACTTTTGGTAGTCCGAAAGCTCATACTTCAGGATCAAATCACTGGTTTTATCTTGTGCTTAATGTGAATGATAACAGAAATAATTATCCCCTTTTCTTACACTACAAATCAGCTCCACTGGAACCATCTCATGTTCAGGTTCTCTTTGTAGCATTGTTTTAAAGACTGCAAGGGGAACATAAAACTGACATCCAAACCATCTGCTCATCAGCATTTCATCTCTTTTGCTCTAATCTCCTCACACATTGGAAAATTAACCAGCTGTCTGTCTGAATATATGGACATATGGGATCTCAAACATGCAAGGATTTGTGATAGTCTTTCTGCTGCCAAAAAATTCCTGTGCACATTACTTGGTTAAACTTTATCCTTCTCTGCAACAGAAAAACTACCTGTGCGGGGAGAGTCAGATCATGGGATTTACACTAATAAATGCTGATCCAACTTCATGTCATTTTTCTTCTCCTAATAAAACTTTTTTGGATTTCAACACATAAAACTGTAATAAAGCACTTTTAGGTAACACTAAAATATTGATCCTTCAGCCAAAGTTAACAGAAACAAAGATTGAGGAAACAAAAAGTTATTTTACTGAGAAAATATATGAAAAACATAATACAAAATTAATATGACTGCTACATCACCAGTAAGATAACAACCAAGCCTTTCTATGGTTTGTCCAGAATCTTGTCCTGCCTACTTTAAAATAGCAAAAGGCTTGCATTAAAGTGATTCGATAAGTTCTGAAATTCATTACAATGAAAAAGCCTTTCCAATGGTAACAATAAGCCACTCACTGCCATAGGTCCCAGAACCTTATCTCTGCAGCTATTGCTAGAGCAAAGGGGGAACTGTTTCTTGCCTTTCAGAGGCTCATGTAGCATCCCCAGTGGCAGCAAAGGGTTAAAGACCAGACACTCATGCCTCCCGTTTAGAGGCCAAAAATTACTTCACATTCTTGGGAGTAAACTAATTGCCAGATGCATATGAGAGTAGATCCATGTGTAAAAACACAGTACAGAAACATTCCTAATTAATGAAGGGTTGTACAGTCAAAGCACCCATACTGCCCAAGGTTCCTGCAGGACCTACCAAAACATCCAGCTCACCCAGCCCAGTCAGCAAGTTAGCTATTTGCAGTCGGCATAAATGCAAATTTGTTAAGGACGGAGGTCTTTTCTAGGTGGGCGAGGCTGCGATGGCTTTGGGTTCGTTTCCAAACAAACGCCAGGGAGCGGGGTGAGGTGGGCTGTGCCCTGCCACACTTTTCACGGCACAGTGGTAACAGCGGGTCAGGCGTGGGGCAGACCCTCGCTGGACCCATGGGACAGGGCTCGGGTCGGACCTGGAGGTCGGGTCGCAGGTCCTTAGCTCTGCTCAGAGGAGGTGAGAGCTGAGCCGCAGCATGGCACTGCCCCGTGCACCGGGAGGGCTGTTAGCTGGCGACTCTGCATCCCACTTCACCGATGGCCGTGAGCCTTCCCACAGTGAGAACCTGCATCCCTATGTCCTCTTGGGCTTCACCTCCTCACTCTGGGCCATCCAGGTGGATGTTCAGCGACCTTCTCCTGCGGAAGGGGAGGTCGGTCTCTGCAGGAGGTGGCAGTGAGGAGGTAATGCCACGGGTGAGGGACAAACCTGCCTGAGACACTTCGAGCCTCAGCACTTGTACTGAGTTGTTGGCCAGGTGTCTTTCTCCTCCATCGGTGCTCCCCTCACCCACCCAGAGGTGAGACCTGTGGCTTTGAGGAGGGAACAGAGAGAACTTCTCCTGTGGCTGCCTTTCGCCTTGGGCCTCATTTTCTGTTTGACTTCCTCTGCCTTTGGTTTCCAGCCTTTGGTTCCTCATGGCCCTGGATTTCCTCCCCCAGCAGTAATTCACAGGCTATAAGCAATCTGTTTTCAGAATGTTTTCCTTGTTGTTAAGTTGTGCTAAATTTACCAAGCCTGAAGACACTCACAGTAAGGCATCTGCTCCTGCACACAACTGTCTTGTGTGTCCCTTTCCTCCAGGTATCTCAGTTTTGTCAGAACCATTACAAACGTTTGTATGCCATCTTCCAAGATGAGCCTGTTTGTCCAGTGTCATGAGACAACCTCACCTTCTTATGATTTGTCATCCAAACACATTTAAGCAAAGGAAGGTCAAAGAGAAAACATTTGATTTGCCTTTATAGCCCTGACTGATTTATAGCCCTGCCCGTGTCATCCACAGGGGCACGAAATGGGACCTGGACAGATAAAGAAGGAGGAGATTTAGCTTAGATTATCATTAGCCTCTTGCCACAGTGGAAACTCTGCAAAATCTGCTGGGGCAGCTGGTCCCCTATAGTCCTGCAATCCTCCTCCAGAAGTGTCATTTCCAGGCCCCTGCTCCACCTCAGAGAAGTCAGTCCTGAGTTACCCCTTCCACAGAATTTAACTACTTTCAGTGCCACCAAAATGTGATGCTCTTTACCCCACTACAAGTGCCATGTGCTATGATCAGTAGTATCCAGGCAGGCAGAAATCCTCCCCAGGTGTGACTTGCAGCAGCAATACCCTTGTTGTCACGCTTTTTGCCCGTGCCATTACTTCCAGCAAACTCCTGAACTAAACCCTGACCTGACATGCAAGCGTACTTTTTTCCCGTGCTGGTTGTTTTATGAATGTCATCATAAACTCATCTGCAGGAGCACAGTTGTAGCTGCACCAACATCATTGCTATGGCTTTGCAATAATCACAGACTTACACAATGGCAGAGGCTGGAAGGCTCCTCTGGAAATCACCTCATCAATCCCCAGCTCCGAGCACAGTCAGCTGGAGCAGGCTGCTCATGGTCACGGCCAGTCTTGAAGATCTCTGAAGATGGAGACCCCACAGCCTCTCTGGGCAACCTGTCCCCGTGTTTGACCACCCTCCTAAGGCATCCCAGCAAGCTTTAACCTTCTCTGACACGAGGGCATATTTTGTGATCAACTTGTTGGCCACCAACGCAGCGAGTTGAAAGCCTGCAGGGCTTTCTCTGCAGAGGTGCTTTCCAGATGGTCAGCCCCCAGCCTTTGCTGGTGTCTGGGCTTGTTCCTCCCCAGGGCAGGACTTCGCATTTCCCTTTTTTGAACTTGGTGAAGGACCTCTCAGCTCATTCCCCAGCCTATGGAGGTCCCTCTGGATGTCAGCACAGCCATCTGGTACCAAACACAAACACGCTGAAATGCCAACACTTAGGTAACTTGCCTTACTGATCCCCACAAATTAACTGATCCTAACATTGGGCAGATGCAAATGCCAGCATGAGAACAAATGCAACACCCGTTCCCAAGGTCTGTTAAGTCTGGGCTTCCTAATGTCTGTTAGTTCCTGCTTAGCCCATGGAATACATTATATGCATATTTTCTTCTCGCATCTTTTCCCCACTTGTATGTATCTGGTAGACAGGCTCAGTGGAGCACCCTGGAGAAAATAAGTGTAAGAATAATGGAAAATGAGTCACAGACCAAAACTATGGAGCTCTGATTTAGTTTGGGGAAGGGTTTTGGGAGAGGCAGGAAAGGAGAGTGGGATGTGTGGACCTTCTGTAGAGGTTGCTGGTTGTGACCCAGTAAATGACAAGTGGTGGCAGAGCAGTGTGCACCTAATTGTGCCCCTAACACTCTGCTTCTGAAACAATTAAAATGACACAGTGTTTATGGCAGAGGCCAATCCTGAAATACAGTCAAGTCTAATAGGGCTGGGCAAGTCCAAACATGACTTCTTGGACTCAGTGTCCAAAATCAATCTTCTGGGACAAGCTGGCTCCTCACACCTCTTCATGACTCTTGGAGTGCATTACTTTTTCCTGTTTCTTTTAAAATAAAGCCAACTAGACAGTTCCCAGGGGTGCAGAGCTGGAGTCAAAATGCTGAGCAAACGTAAATGCCTGCCAAGGTGTGTGCTGATCTGGCGGGACCCTGGTCCAGGCTTCCCACTCCTCTTCTTCTGCTTCAGCAGAACTCATTTCAATCTAACTGTTAGGATTATTCAGTTATTCCGACTTGCACATGCTATAATGGCACCCCAAAGCTGCAGTAAGACTCAGGACTTCTCTGGGAGAAGACATTGATCCTGGCCCATAAAATTTAAATAAAGAGAAGTCCATGTTTGTCTCTTTGGTGACAAACTTCCCTAGCAGATTCCACATGCAACAGCATGAATCATTGCTCAGTGTACTCTGAGCTCATGTCCTTGGTAGCCAACCACAGAAGATTTCTTAATCTAATATAACGAAATCAATGGAATAATAGGAAACCCTTTCATTTTTGACAGCGCAAACACCAGCAGATTTCATTGTGTGCTGGCAAGCAGAGCTATTATCTTTCAAATCAAAACAAAACAAAACAAAAAAGAAAATTGCTACAGAATAGAAAAACAGTTTTCTAATAATCTGTCCTAACATTCAGGTTGGGTGAAGATGAACATTTAAAAATCTTCTTTTTACTTGAAGTTTCTGATGCCTTCTTCCCTCTTTTTCTCACACGCACACATACTCACACATCATGCTTCAGCTTGTGACCCTGCTATTCCAAAGCATGAACATGATACAGAAAAATTGTAAAGGTAAATCGAAAACCTATCAGAGGTGTTTGATGACCTTTCTCTCAGCTGAGACACAATGGTGATCAGATACATCAAAATGTCTTCACTTAAATGTGCAACAAAGTGCTTAGGAAAGGGGTTTTGGTGGCTGTGGTAGGAACATTCCCGCAAGAAAAAATTTCAGCCCTTGAAAAACCACCCTGAATACTTTACTTTCTGAAACAGAAACAGCAAGTCATGTGAAGGACATGCCTGTGGGAGCCAGCAGACTCTGGGTATCAAGTGCAGAGAAGTCCATGCTGAAAAGGAGGAATAATTTTACCACGCGGAGGAAATGTGGTGCTCCTGTCATTCCCTGCTAGCTGCAAGGAAGCAGAATGCCCCTCTGGCATGTTCTGTGCTGGGGATGATGCTGCATGCTGCACCGCTCTCCAAACCCAGGATGACATAGTCTTCCCAAGGCTCTACTGTGGGAAACTGGAAAGAAAATACCAAAGCTCTTTTCTTCCCAGACATGGGGAAAAAGACAGGAAAATCAGAGCACTCATTGTAAGCATTCTTCTGCTTGCAGATCCTTCAAAAACATAAAAAAACCTTCTAGCACTGCCAAGGAAACAATCCAAGAAGAAACGTGCGCTGCTTTTAGAGCCTTCACACAAGTTATGTCAGCCACCTTTGCATAATGGCAGAGGAGCCAAGCACTTCAGCTTGGTTGTTTCCCCCAGATTTCTTCATCCCTTATGATTTGAGCCTTCAGAGGCGTCCCTGAGTCCAGTTTACATCAGCACAGGCATGCTTTGAGCTAAGCCATCCCCAAAGGTCCAGGCAAGAACAAGCAACCTTTGCAAGTCAGACAGGCTTAACTACATTTGTGGTACCTCTTCTCCCCACAGCCACCACAACAAGGAGATTTCAGTTCAGGGGGGAATGTAATGCAATGAGGAAGGCTTGGGTCAAAGGAAAGGCCAATGCATGTGCTGCAGAAGTGTAATTTGGCAACAGCTCTATTTACCAGCAAGCAAGTGCATCCTTTTTGAGAGAGAAAGAGCAGTCTCTCTTGTGCTAGGGCAGAAATGGTCCTGTACTTGTTCACTGGTGAGAGGTGATGTTCAGGAGACGGATGAGGTTGCCGGACAGAGTGGTTGGCAGTTGGCAGTGGTCAGTACAGAGCAGGACACACTGCTTTAGGGATGCACGTGGAAACTGCGCAATGCACCTTGCATATGGGATTACTGAAGAGCATCTGGTTAGGATCAGAGAGTCCAAGCTGTTCTGCTTGAGTGGCTGAAATAAATAAGTGTTGTATGTCCCCTCGCAGTGATTGCCTCACAAGCTGTTATTGAGAGGGAAATGTAAGCATGCTGTGTCTGAGTTCGGAGGGTTAGCTGAGTGCTCTGGCACCAGCAGCCCAAAATACATTTGGTGTGCGTGCTTAACTTACAGCGTGGCCGTTCCAGGGCTGTGTATGTTGCTAAATAACTTTCCCATTGTTTCACTGGTTACATTGCTCTCAGTATTTGGCTTGGCTTTATTTTTATGTCCCAGTCCCTTTAAAGCCTGTCTAATGGAAAATGCATAGCCCTATCCTGAATCTAATTTAAAAGAGCCTTTTTTGCCCGTACTTCTGTGGCTCTCCCACTTCCCTGGTGATTTTACATGTCCTGTCTTACCTATAGAAAAATACTTACTCTTATGGTTTCAAAAAGAAAAGCTTAAGGAGGGGGTGTAAAATTTTATCATTTTATATATAGAATAGCTTATACACAGGTCCTGTCTACAGGATCACTTTATACACAGGAAAAGGAGAGCGAAAGGTCCAGCTCACGACAGCAGCAGTGCTTTGTGTAGGCTGGGCACATTGCTGGGCACCTGGCAAGGCGCACGCTGTGGCTGTTGTGGCACACGTCTGGGGGGGCTGCAGGACCCCAGACACGCTCCCACAGCATTCCGGCGGGACCCTGGGAATTAACTGCTCTCAGCCGCTCGCAGTCGCAAGCTGCCTACCTGGTGGGGCCTGTCCTGCCTGAGGGGGCTCCCAGACTGTGCTGAGGTCTGCATTTGGCAGCAATGGCCAAACGCTGCTCCTGCCCCACTCCTGCCTGTCGCTGCTGCCGGCAGCTAAGCTCAGGGGGAGCTGGCACCCCTACCTCGAGCTAAGCCTGAAATTTTTATCTGCCCTGTGCCCTTGGGCAGAGCTTGGAGGCTGTTATGCCCCCAGCTCCAGGGTGACCTATGTCTTCCACTGCCCCAAACTGAACACCCATGCTGTTGGTGTGGCATACCAGCTGGCATGACAGCCAGAAATCTGTATTTTTAGGACTTCCAAACCCTTCTTATCCTACCTGGTGACTTTCAGTGGAGCTAGGGACACATGGACTATCCAAGTGACTTGGGCAGATTGAAGTCCAGGTTCTGTAGCTTGCAGTCAGCCATTTCACCATCACCAAGACTGACTGAGAACTGGGGACTGGGAGGGATCCTGGAAGCTACAGCCTCCCCTCTCTAGGGAGCTGGGAAAGAAGTTGGACATTTGGGAGATAAGGGTCCTGCAACTGCAGGAACTTCATCTTTCTGGTAACCACTGGGCAGGCCACCAAGAAGTGATGAGGCCATCCAGCATCCTGGCAAGGGAAGAAATGAACCCATCGGGACCCCAAAGGCTGTCCTGGTGACTTGCTGGGACTCTGCAGTGGCACCTTGCTTCAAGTGAGCTGCCTGCACAACGCATACAGGGGTGAGCCTGGGGAGAAGCATCTGTGGGGGACTGAGGAGATGGACTCCTTCTCCCAAGTGTTAGAAAGTACAGTCCTGCAGCTATCCCAAAGCAAGGCACAGGAGACACCTAAAACACAAGGCTTGCAAGCTGTAATAGGGGTGTTGTTGGGCCCTGATCTGGGATTTGAGTTCCTTAGTACTCACTAAAGCTTAAACTAGAAGGTCTTAAAATATGCTGAAGCCCACTGATGGCTATATTAATTATGTTTCAGGCTTTTGATGGCTGCCTTTTCCCCATTTCTTGATGCGTAACTTCAGAAAGAAGTTTTTGTCTTTCAGTGATGCATTAGAGATGAGTTACTGGGATGTATTTGTGCTCCTAGGTACTAAAAAACCCCAAACCTTGATAAGTGTCTTGCTTGCTTAGGATCAGGGGAGTAGGGGAAGAGGTTAGGAGGCAGCGGTTGCCTTTTTCTGGGACAAGGTATGTTTCCTAAGATCATTTTTTCTCCTAAGAATTTTTCTAGTATTCAAAGACCTAAAATATCAGTGACCTCTTTGCTTTATCTCCTGCTCTCTTCCTGATGTACTTTGCATACTTTTTTGGCTTTTGATCTTACAAGCTAAAATTAGTATGCTCGATAGACGCTATCAATAAATGTTTTTGATGTATGGGGTGTAGGAAGTAAATGCTGCATGGACCCTTCCACCCCGGGGTCTTAGGGCAACCATCAGTAACTGCAAGGGATAGGACCCAAGAACTTAAATTATCTTCCCTGCATTCCCACATCCAGCACAAGGCAGGGAGTTGTTTTGGAAGCATTGCAGAACAGACAAGGAGAAATTATAGACTGACAAAGAGTTCAAGGACTTCTTATGACCTCCCCTGCAATGTGGACCACTGACTGCTTCAGACACTCAAGCTGCTTTGCAAAAATAGACCACTTGATCTTTCTCCCACTGAGTACTGGGGAAAGACAAGAGTCAAGACTGACACCTTAAAAGAAAATCTATCTGTATTTTCTTATACTAAACCACAAGAGAGATTGTATGGGAGTCTTCTGTGACATCTGGAAAAAGGACTTTAATTTTTGTAAAATTTTGGGTTTGGGTTTTTTTTTTCTTTCTAATTCTTCCACTTTACATAACAAAGAGCTTTGCTCTGGTTTAGCAAAGAACTTTTTAGGATAGTAAATACTTGTGCTGTCTCTGCATCTCTCCAGCTCCTCAGAAAAAGCCTACCATGCACTGGCTCACCATGCTGCCGAGAGGATGGGCATGCCTGGTGCAAAGACAAGGTGTTCTGCACATGAACCCGTGCTGCAGCAGCCCTGTTATGCACTGTCACACAGCTTGCACTTCTCCATCAGCTGCTCTGCACTTTCTGGTGCAGACCTTCTTCTAGAGGTCTGAAATGAAACCCACCCTTTTCTCCTGAACAAGGGAAGATTCTCATCCATGTTTCCTGTACAGAGGCAGGCCCCTTTCCCCTCTTGCACAGCTGTGCCAGGGTTGCTGCTCTGTTACCCACCTCCATCTCCCATGGACTCAGCACGCGCAGCCTGGGAGCTGCTGACCCCACTGCAGTGGTACCTGCTGCCCTGTGATGTCTGGCTGGAGAAGTGGACGGGCTTTCTCGGAGCCTTACGGTTGGAAGGTTGTGGTCTGGATGTATTTGGTGTGCTGACTTTCTCCATTCCTGAAGAAGCTGCTGTTCGACATCTCCAGATGCCAAGTCTTTCTTAGAGGGACAGCTCCAGCTGGGAGACTGTTATTGTGCTCAGCCTGGTTGGAACCGTAGGAGAGAAAGGGAATCTGCTTGGTGAACAACTGAGGGTTGCTGACTGGTTGCTGAAAAGCCTCCAGGTACATTGAAACTTTCAGTAGACCTTGCAGCTGGAGATGACTTAAAAAAAAATCTCATGCTGCTATTCTGCACCCATTACAAGGTGCTTGGGACCTTGTGTGGACCCAGAATGACATCATCTGCCGTAAAACCAAGGGTCTGATTCAAATGTAGAACACACAAGGTAAAATTATTTTTGTTCCTTATTCTTAATGACAGTCCCTGGAAGTATAGGCAGGAGCAGACCGGATTTCTTACAGGATGCAGACAGATAACAGTGCCCAGAGTCCCCCGTGTTGCACTGGGTGTAGCGTGCCTACTTTGACACTTCTGTACGTCTCCCCAAAATAAACTTGAGTCAGTCCAGTATAATGCAGCACTAGCATAGTTTGACAGTGTGAAATCCACCCCTGTCCAACACATCACTACTGCACTTGGCACTGGCCAAGTGCCAATGGCTAACAGCCATGCAGACATCCTACACACCATGGGGTCTATCAGCCAAGTGTGAGCACTCTCTGCAGACCTAACGAGGAGGTGACTTTAGAGGAACTTATTTTGGCATGGTTGACATTTGGTTGGAAAGTAGACTTCCTATAAGTTAAAAAACTTCATTGAGACAAGCCTGTTGGTGGTGTGTGTGAAAGGAGGGGGCAAAGAGGGAGGGAGGGTAAAAGCACAGAAGCAAACTGCAGTCCCTGAGCCACAGTGGAGATGCTGCTACTTGACAACTATGGCTTGGAAATATTTATGGTGAAGAGTTTGGATTGTCCTCCAGGGGCCAAATGGGATTTCTGATCCCAGCATAGGTAAAAGGCAATGTCAAGAGAAAAGGAATTCAGAGAAAATAAAAATCAGCAACTTGAAGCAGCCTGTTGTATATGTTACAGGATAATGGTATCTGTATTGCTATAATGGCAGCACATCTCGTACAGATATCTAACATCTGCCTTCTTACTTTTTAATCTTCACTCCCATACCACCACTTTCCTGTGATCACAGACCTTCACAGCTGTCACCAGCTGAGCATGCAGCTGCTGGGACCTGCACTGGCGGGCCAGGGTGGGACAACTACGTACATAAGGCCAAGGTCAGCAGTCGGTGCTGTATCCAGAGAGACACACCAAACAGAATTACATACAGCAGAAAAAACAGTCCCCTTAAAAGCCCAAGGCAGATCACCAGTAACAACATTCATATAAAAAACAGTAGAGGATACAGCTGGGTCAAATCTGGAGTCAAGGGCCCTTCCTCTTCTCTCATCCCTTGACCTTGCTGGCACTGGTAGGAGGAAACATGGACACTAATACAGCAATCCTGTTCTGGTTATGTGCCACCATTCACCTTTCCTCCCTGTCTAAAAGTAAATACAGGGCCCCTGCAGTCTGACTTCACTGGGCATGAAAGAAAGACAAGACAAGTTTGGTGTGCTCAGGGTTTGGGTTTTTTTTTTTTGCTGGGACAACACTTGTTCCACATCCATTTTGGCTGAAGCCTCAGCTTTTATCTTTTGGCTACACATCCGACCCCTGAGTATTTTTCTGACTCTTGAACGTTGTTCCTGAAGGGTATTTCCAACACCAGACCCTTGGAGGGAACAGTGCAGGACAGCATGGGAAGACTGTATGAAGGGAAATCAGCTCCTGGTGCATCCTGGGTTCATTCAGACTTCCTTGAAAAAAAACCTTTCCAGAAACTGCCTGCACTCTTACCATGCTGCTGCAGGTCCAGTTCGGCTGAGTGACTAATGAGCAGGCAGAAAACTCCGTCAGTTGTAGCTCGGAGACTTGGGTGAGAGCCAGAGAGCTACTTTCTCCCCAGAGGACAGAAAACTCTTTGGCACTTGGCCAGCCTGTGAACCTTTCCAAACGAAGCCTTTGATATCTGGGAGCTGATTGTAGTCTAAGGCTCTGGTTCAGCAGAGGTCTGAGTCATATAGGACCATAAATCACAGAAATACAGGGCTTGAAGGGATGTCAGGAGAACACCTCTCCACCCCATGCACAGAGGCAAGATAAATATATCTTAGCCTCTCCTGGCAGATGTATGTCTGATCTGTCCTTAAAAATCTCCAATCACCAGAGTGACAAGTCTCTCTAGGTGTTCTCTTCCAGTCCTGGATTTTCCTAAGAGTAAAAGGTGTTTTCTAATGCCTAACATAAATCACCTTTGCCATAAATTAAACCAATTCTTCCTGTATCCTTATGGGCACAATTCATCGTAGTCTTTCACAGTAATGTTTCAAGTACTAGAAGTCTCGTTATGTCCTATCTCAGGATCCTTTTTTTCTAGATTAAAAAAAAACAACAAAAACTTTTCCTCGTACATCATATTTTCCAAACATCTCATCATCCTTGTTGGTCTTCTCTGGCTCTTTTCCAATTAGTCTCCATCTTTCATCAAACACATGGCCCCAAAGCAGGCACAGTGCTCCAATAAAGACCTCACCCACACTGGCCAAAGCTGAAGAATTACCTCCTGTGGATTACACAACGTATCTGTTATTAAATGCCAGTACAAGACGAGCCGTGGGGTTTTTGCCAGTACAAGACGAGCCGTGGGGTTTTTTTCCACTTTCTTTACAACATCCTATTGTTAGGTTATTATTTCAAAAATTGTCAGTCCTTACAGACCCATCATCAGCTTCGCCTCCTGCCCTGTAGTACTGCCTAAATGTGTTGCTAAATCAAGTAAATCCATGGAAATTAATGGTGTAATTACAGCAGCAAAAATGGTGTAATAAAAGCAGCGAGGAGCAATGTCAGGACCAAGTCATAGACTGAGTATTGGTGTACTCAGACTTCAGAGAGCTAATATGCTTATTATGTATTGCCTTTGCTTTTGGTAGAAATCTATAGAGTTTTTATGTTCCTAAATATGGCTCTTAAGTTCCTGTTTGCACTGCTGTATCACTCAACACCCACAGTTAGATGCATACTTCTTACATCTCTAATGTCACACAACTTTTCTTTGTTTTATGAAAAATTAGAATAAGATCACAAAATGTTTGAATAGTTCCTGGCCATATCCCTAACAGAGAATATGTGCATTAATATTTTTATTCATGAGCAGCTCTCTCACCTAACCTTATGAGCATCTGTAGGAGCAGGATCCTAAACCCTGCCCCCATCTTGCACAGGTAGGGTTTAGCGCATGTATTTGTGGATCACTCAAGGGTGTAGACGTGCAGATAGTGACAGCGATCTAAAAAAATAGGCACCAAAGATTTGAAAACAATGTCCCAACTTTTGACTTAAAATGTTTTCATCTCCTAGGCATACCTAATGTGCTAGGTATTTGACACACAGGGAGTAGAGATGCTTAATGCTGTGAGTGGGGACTGCCTGCGATGGCTCCTGCCCAAATAAATTCTGTAAGAAGTTGCTGTCCCTTAACCAGTGGATATTTGCTTATTCCTGTTTTATGAAGTAATGTTTGGCTGTCTAGTGGCTCAATAAATATTGTTCTGTAACTGCTTCCATCTCAGTCAGTTTGCTTCAAAATAAGATTTCTATAAGTCTTGGTAATGCAGGGAGTGCACCCAAAAATATTTGGGTAGGGTTTTTTTTCCACACAAAATATGTTTTATATGCTCCCCAGCAAAAACGCCCAGAAAAGNGAAGTGAATGCATCTAGACTCTTCACCTAGACCAAGGAGGGAGAAGTTTTGTAAATCTGGCCAAGAGGAGGTCACTGGTGACCCTGAATATTTAGACATATGAGTCATATATAAAAGGATACTTGAACCATCAAGAAACAAAAGATTAATCATCTGTTTCTCTTTACTCCCTCTCCCCGGCAAAAAAAAAAAGAGAAAACCTTGCAGGGATTTTTTTCCCCTCACATTTAATTCTGCTACAGTAAAGCAGCAGACTTGGACTTGGAGGAATGGATAGCTTCTAGTTTACAGTAGCAGATGGTAAAAGGGGTCCCTGGGCATTGAAAGAGTGGTACAGGATTCCCTTTGCTGCTTCATCATTTTAGCAAGTGCTGGTGGCCTCTGAGAAACTGAAATTTCATAAACCCAGCACTGGGGAAGAACAGGGACAGAGCAGATCTCAAGCACAGAAGGTCCCATAGGAGCAGTCATGCCAAGGAAAAAAGCTTGGGACTAAGATATTTTTAAACTGTTCTCTTCAAAGGCCCCAAGAAAGAGGATATTTGGGCTCCACACAATGAGTGTGTAGTTGGCTCAGAGGCATCAAGCCACAGGACTACAGGACTTGACAGATGCAAAGTATCAGATGACTGAAAGAGGCTCTCCAGTTTAACAGCATTATTTGAGTATCTCTGGACTCACACAGGTTGCAGGTTTCAGACTATACACTGCTCTGCTTCCTCTGTACGGCTAATGTAACAGCACTGCCTTGGCATCAAGAAATGCCAAATACGGTTTGTGTCTTCGGCTGAGGGTGTCACCTCTTCTTCCAGCCTCTTACTGCTGTGAAGCTGGACAGGATTTCACACAACTGAGCCCTATGGATTTATCACTCCTCGCCTACCTCCTCTCACAGGACAGGTTTGCTCTGCTACATGTAAGAAGTCCCAGCTTCTGTTATCCAGGTTGTGTTATATCAGATGAGCCCTTGCTTGCTGAGATGAGCTGTGTAGGCAGCTGGTCTGAATCCCCACTACCAAGTAATGCAAATGGGAAGACACATCTTAGATAGCTCCTACACATTGACAGTTAAAAAGATAAACGAATTTTTTTTTTTCTTTTTTAACAAATTTTGGGTTTGGTTTCTTTGCAGAGGTCTTTCTTTGCTCAGAGTTGAACTTGGCAAGCACCTCACAAACTCAACTCATGAAATTTACTCTGGAGATCAAACGCTGGTGTCCTTGTTCCTGTGCAGAGTGTGGATTTGACAGAAAGTTTGTGCTATCACTAAGCAAACACCTCACATCCATTGCAGGGTGGATTTGTTTCTAGTAGCTGGGAAAACCTTCCCCACCTGCCACTTGCAAGCTGGAAAGTTCAGCACCATAAATCATGGAGAAGCCACGAGTATTTGGGAGTTTCTCTGAAAGCAAAGCCATGGTGGAATGGTTCAGCACTACTTACACGGTACCTCTGCCCCAGTCACTACTGATCAAAGCCATGGCCTTTTGGAAAAATCCAAAGAAAATCAATGTATCGTGATACTGTCCATCAGCTCTGCCCATTACTGTAACAGAAATTTGCAACTACCTACCAATACCATTGATTTGTTCCGGAGGAAGTACTGAAAGATCTCTTGAGAATAGACTAACACAAACATGGCACACCGTTCAAAGAAAAAGCTGGCACATTAGTCATATCAGTTGTTTCTGCTGGGAAAAACATAGATGCAGTATCTCTGGCAAATAAGACAAATGATGCACATAACGTCTGATTAAAGACACAGCAAAGTCAAAGGCTTTCAGGACTCTGGCAGGCTTTGGATTAAGTCCTCACGCTGCTCCACACACAGCAGGGGAACAGCTGGAGTCCCTGCCGTGCACTGCCGTTTACTGTGCCTCTCATTCAGTCCCTTGCAGCTGCCTTCCCTCTAGCCATGGAAAACTTTGACCCCGTCAGTTTAAGACCACATCATGATGTTTCACCACATCTTGGATATAACATGCTCCCTCATTTATTATTGTGACTGAGATTAAAGGCATCTAATTCCCTTAGAGCTAGTGGGAGTTTGTCCTTGGTTTCTGTTAAAAAAGGGATGAAGCATCAGTATTTCCTCACTTCTTTTTTTTTTTTTTTCCTGAAGTCACACATCCATCTGCTTGTGAGCATTTTATTTACTTTTAGTCTGTTTGGGGAGTTAGTTTGTTTCCAGGGGAATACTAAGCAAGAGAGTAATAGTCACTTACCAGCCCATTCTCACAAGTGCCGTCACATCCATAGTCATACCAAGCAATCTGCCTGTACCACCACAGAACAGTGCTCCTAAATGTGTGCAATAATGAAATTTGTTGCTGTTGATACTTTCATGGTATCTGTTACAATAAGGTTAATCTGCACAGGGTTAATACCACCTTTTGCAATTCAGTTTTCTTGTACTTTGTAACATCTGTTCTCCTGGTGTCCCCACTTCTACCCCATCTCCCTTTTCCCCGAGGTAGGACAGTGCTCAGTGAGTGGCTGCTCAGCGATGCCGCTGCACAAGTGGTCCAAGGAAGAGGAAGGGGAATTTACTAGATTAAGGAGCTGAAGCCTAGGAGATTAAGGAGGAAGAAGTCTCTCTGCCCCCAGCATCCTCCACAAGCTGTCCCATGTCCAGACCTGATCTGGGAATCAGGAGTCAATGGAGAGACACTGACCTGACCTGCCTCTATCAGTCTCTTGGGTGCCATTGATCCCTTATCCAAAATGTTCAACAATGTTATGGTACCTGGTGATATTGTGATACCTTTGTCAAGTGTCAGTATTGTGAAAGATTCAAGCCATATCCACAGCAACATAGATGTGAGCACCAGGAGTCTGGGGAGAGCTGAAAAAAATTTGTTCTCATGACCATGTGTGGACTCGGGTGACTCTCCTCTGGCAGCCAAGCCACTTTCCTTGCAGGAGAGACTTAACACAAACCCCTCCTACACATGTGGTGGTCCAGCAGTGAGACCTCCCTGAGGTTCCTCCGTCTTTCATCTTTCAGGGAGGATGGAGATCAGTCATCAGTAGTAACAGACTAATTGGACTCAGGTGTCACTTCATTATGTTGAGCATCTTTAAAAAGGCAGTAATGCTGTGACCAGCCAGTTCAGCTACTGAATTTCCAGCAGGTAGCAAAGTTTTGGGGTCATTTATAAGTCTGACCTCGTCACCCCAACATGAAAGACTTTATTCTGCTCAATGTAGCTTTCTGTTTCGTATGACTTATGAAGGGCATATTCCTCTGAGTGCATATTTGAAAGGGTGTGTTCACCATAGATGCTGTTTATTAACATTTCTGCATTCCTGCCAGCTTTTTACCTCCTCCTTGCAATTAAATTGACAATCAAGAAAGACAAAGAGTACTTTAATTTATGAGCCTACTACAAACAATAAGGCAAAGATTTCCAAAACAAGAAGATTCAAGTCTGACCCATTTACCTGTCAAATTATTATTTTCAAACTGCATTTTCCCACTACGCTTTGTTGCAACGGAAAGATGCCAAACCAGCTGTTTTCTGTTATATATAGTTATTCCATTCTAATGCTTTTTTTATGATGAACACAGAAAAATAATTTTCACAAAGTCCATATACATCAGAAAACACTGTGTTTTTAACTGCAGGTGAAAAAAATTAATGCTTTCTTTCCACACTTTCAGACAGTTCAGGCCAGCTACCACCCCTGTGTAGCTGGTCTGTCACTCGTTCCTTTTATTTCTACTCAATAGCCGCCTTGAATTAATTATGAAGGTGGCTTCTTTCTGACCTTTTCATGAAGAGTGTTTGCAATGTGAAACCCATGTACCCAGTGAAGGTAGCATCAGCTCACTCCAGACCACTTCAGACATCAGGCGCTTCCCTCCTTCAGTTCTTCAGGATGCTGAATCCAGTCCCACCACTCTCCAAGATCCTCGCAAATCTCTCGTGAACTCAGTCCTTAACTGAAAAGCATGACCCCAGAAACCAGGCAGGATAACAAGGTCAGAAGCAAGTATAACTCCACTAAAACAGAGGTTAAGATGATGTTTGAAGATTTTACTCTTTTAAAGTTTTAATATGCAACAAAACAGTATAATGACATCTTGTGTGCCTGGCTAACGCTGTGTACATCCTGGTTTATGTTACTACTCAAAGCAGAAATCATATAAGTGACACCCTTACACTGCAGTGTTTACCTCAGTGCATTGTCTGCATCATACATCAGTTTGCTTTTACAGGGCTGGAAATTAATTTTGGCACTGATGTTGCTATACTTTGCAAGAAGATGTACAGATAAACTGCAAGAAGATCTAGCAGGCCAAAAAACCTGAAAAACCGTCCCCCAAAACAGAAAAGCAATACTGAGTCTGATAGCTCAGATAACCTTTCTTAATACAACTGTTTTATATTTGCACTTCAGGTATTTAGATACGTGACCCTCAAGGGAGATCCTACATCTTCTTTACTCTTGCAATGAGGTTATAAGAGATCTCATCCAAAGCCCAGGAACAGTCAGTGGAAAACCTCTCACCAACTTTGCAAACACCTTAGCTACGCATTTAGGTACAGTGAAGGACTGCTTTATTTATTTCAGCTACCGTGCCCTTGATGGGACACTGACAGCTACAAAAATGAGGCCCACAGTGGCTGTTCTTCTGAGTCCAGTCCTTCGGCATGGCTTCTTTCACCATGTGCAAGCATGCCCAGCCTTGCATAGCCTTTGCACGCCAGCCTTGCACGCCAGCACAGCCTTTGCAAGGGAAGAGGCTCTCCTACAAAGGAGCAGCCTTTCACAGCCTCGTTGAAAGGAATGGGTCAGCACAGAAAGCTGCAGCCCGGAGATTCAAGTTTAGGAGAATCAAGCAGCGCTATGATGGGGCAGGGAAGTGGCACTGCAGAGATTTTTGTTAAACCCAAACAGGCATCTGAAATAGCGGGCAAGTTTATGATATGATGAGGGAGAGTGGGAGACTCATCTGTGAAAAGCTCTGGGATGTGTGAAAAGAGAGGGCTATTACAGCTAGGAAGGTAACTGGAAATGGGGACAAGATGCAGCAGGAATATGCCTGAATAACGTGATACCATTTTTTGATAAGATGGATGTCCTTCAGACATAGGAATACAAGTCAGTCAAATCTCTCCGGACATCTGCATATATCACATGGGAATTATTAACTAAAACTGCAAAAATGGGAATTGGCACAGAAAATGGTTAGGAGATGAGGACATTCCTGGGGAGATGACAAAGGATTCTCCCACGAAGAAATCTAATGAACTGGGACAGTTTTCTCAGGAATGAGGCTAAGCATCAACTCAGCATGATTACTGGCAGAGAAAATGGGAACATCAGGTAGTATTTATTGACGTAAAAAAGCTGGGGGCATTATCAGCATAGAGAAGACTCATGATGCCGTACAGGTCAAACCCAATGACCTAGAGGGCCAGGCTAATGAAACAAAACAAAGTTTAATAAAATATGAAATCCAAGCTCATGCGAATGGGGACAACTTGCCCAAACTTTTGCAATCATCAGGAGTCCTGAAAGCCAAAAACGAGTGTCAAAGAAGACCTGCGTATAAAGGTCGCATGGTGACACAGAGCTCTGACCCGGCTCTTGCCATTCAGCTTCCAAAGCCAAATCAGGCATGAGAGGGGAAAAGGCAGGTGCAGGATGGTGAAGGGGAGGGATTTCCAAAAAAGACAGGTAAATAGTGCCCACTGGACACGGACAGCCCTGGGGAGACTTCACAGGGTTGCTGTATGCAGCTTTCCTCGGCCACGTTCATATCGAGGAAACAGATTAAGTGAATGTGAAGCAGGTGCTGACCATGGGATTAATGGGGAGGCCATCTTAAGACAACAGACTAGGCAAGTCTGGCTTTTCAACTAAAGGAAAGCCAAGGCTGAGAACAGACATGACTGTCCTTTGTAAATGCGGTAGTAGATAAAAAGCAGAGAGGGAAAAAAAAAGCAGCTTGAGTCAAGTATGAAGCTCAAATGAGTACGAACTAGCCATAACTACCCTTACTCTGGAAATTATGAGCCCATTCCTCCCTGCTAGGGGAGCCTTATGCTGAAGCAGTCTCCAGTTAGGCACAGTGAGGACAAGAAGTCTCCCTGCTTCCCAGACAGACCTGGGTAAGGGCTTGGACACAGTTATACAATGGTTGTAGATGTGAGGACTGACCTTCATGACCCAGGAAATTTCTTCCAGGCCCACTTGAGCTGTGGAGGAAGTGCCAAGAAGTCAACAAAAGTTAGACGGATATGGATGACACATGCTTACAGCAGGGAACATGGAAGAAGGAAAGACCATTAAAATAGAGGGAAGAAGCCCTAGGGGACTGCAGTGGTCTATAAGCAACAGTAAGTGCTTGTGAGAGCCTATGCACACACAGCTACAGCCATAATTACACCCCACACTCTTTATCCCTCAATTTTAAGATTCCTATTAACACAAATATCTAATAAAACATACCATTTCTTTCCTCCTCTGTTAATGACATGGGAACAGAAGTGACCCTACCTGTGCCAGTTTGCATCATGGCAAGCGTGCATTCTCACTGTGTCGTGCAGAGCGTGCGTGGAGGTACCAGGTCCCAGCGTTGCTTCCCTCCTGTAGGTAGCAAACATCCCTCAGCACAGTCACCTGCAGTTCATTATCTCTGCGAAAAGGAAACGGAGCATTATGGTATGTTGAATTACAAAATGTCCCTAAGCGTCTTGTGTAAAGGAGAAGAGAGTGAATACAAATTGACTGCAAAGGAAATAAATCCCAGAGAAAGTATAAAAGCAACAACACTGAATTTATTAAACTTGACCCTTTTTTTTTTTTAGTTTACAAAAATTTCAAAAATCTCCAGGAAAACGTAATGGGCCAGACTGCGTTTGTTCCACTTGGATAACAAGCTTCCTGAAAACCCTATGAAATAACATGGAATGCAGCTTTGGCTTCGCAGGAAAAAGTCATCATTGGTTGATAAAGAAATCACTAAACTATCTGTGCCCAGTGCTTCAGTATTTTGCTTAAAGTCTGCTTTGTCAAGGAGGAAGGGCAGGAGCAGAGCTGCCTGCCAGATTACTCATTGCTGGCAAGAGCATGGGAATCAGTGTTTGCAAATCTACAGTGTGCTTAAAGGAGATATTTATTGAACTGAAATAAAAGGTTAACTGCCAAGGACTATGATTTTTTTTCAGGATACTTGTACGAAGTAGATCATAGCCTAGGTCTGAATCTGAAAATAGTCATACATGCAATGAGTCTAGTAAGTTTAGTATCAGCTGATCTGTTTGTGGACCTGGGCTGATTATGCACAAGTTTTAAACCCAAACTCAGAGTAATTGTGTCATTTTCTTGGTCAGGTCTAACCATGAGGTAAGAATTGGCTATGGTGGCAAGCCTGCACAGACAAATGCATATTGAAGTGGAGGCCAAACTGCACTTGGCTCTTCCATGTTATCAGGGCTTACTTTGGCAGGTTTTTCCTCTGGACAAAAGATCTGGTTACCATATGCCACCCCTGCAGTGCCACGGACATGGTGCTCACAGGAGCTGGAAGGACAGGCAGGGACCTACAGAGATGTGATGGGAATACCACTGTTTGACATAATGAAACGGCTTAGATGGGGAGAGGACTATAGTGAGGGATGAGGGAAGAAACAGCTTGGTTTTGCAAGTCCTTCTCACAAGGAGGTGCATACTCTTTCCGATACTATGGGGCTTACGGTGAGTAGGGAATAGCTGCCCATGGTAGGTGGTGTGCAGGCATCAGCGATGAGGAGGCAGCCAGGTGGTGCTGGGCTCCGGGCTGCTGCCTCGCACGACAGCTGGACCCTGCCCTCATTATCGACACCTTTCTGCTGAAAGGGGAGCAGGATTTTTATCTACCTTCTGGTGAGCAACAATGTGCCAGCCTTGCCATGACAGACCATATAATAAACCGTAATTACGTGCCTGTGACTCATCACACGACGTACTGCCTATGCCAAACACCTTGGCAGCAGTGCCAGCTTTCAAGGATGGAAGATTTGACAGCTATGAGATGAAACAAAACATGAGTGCGATGTATCAACCAAAATAGTGAAGTTTTAAATTTCTTTTCTTTGTGTGGTTTCGGAAAAGAATAGGACTGGCTGGCTGTCCATGGAAGACGGTTGTTATTGTTTGTTTATTGAAGTCCTATAGAACACTTTTTAACGTGCACTCTGGCTTAACCAAAAAAAAATCTGTATTTGTAACTTTTCATTTTCAGAACTGTTTTCATTTTGATGGGGTTTTCCACTTTTTCTTTCTCTCTTTGGCAAGAGGAAACAAAGTTTGGGGGGAGAGTGGAGAGAAAGAGCAAAAACAGAAAAAAGAGCTTGTCTACTGAAATTCAAAAGACAAACCAAGGCTGCAATTTTCATATGGCTGTTTCTCTGGAAGAACTGAACACTGAGATTTCAAGAAAAGGACCTATTTCCACTCAGAAAAAGAGACTGGGGGTTTTCCCCTTTGAAAAATTTTAATTAGCTTCATCAAGTACTTCTCAAAGAGGTAACCAGAGAAACATAAAAACACATGCTTTCTAGTTCATATTTACAATGTCTTCTCTCTAAAACTCATGCACCACTGTAAGGCTGTCTAATGCAGTAGTGCCTGGAGACAGGATGGAAGTGAGTGTTGGTGTGTACCTTAATCCCAGGAGGAAAATATCCCCTTCAATATTTTTCACATTTACTCAAAAATACCTAAACCTGGCTTGATTCTCTGCACTCCGTGCACGCCAAGAAGGGAGCCAAGAACTCAAGGATATTCTTTTCTTCTCTCCAAATAGCATATTTCCCCACTCAAAAGGAAAAAAAAAAATCCTATCAGTCTGGCAGACTTCCAGGAAGCAATGGGATTAATTTATTGTTGCCAGGGTCCAAGCTCTGTTTCTTTAGGCACTGGCAAGAAAGGGGTTATTTTACATCCCTGTTTACATAACTGATGAATATAGGAGACTGCTTAGCAACCTCTCATCAAGCAGCATGAGACTCACCTTCCTAAAAACAGACTCACCAAGATGTGGTGCAATCCTTTAGCTCTGTTTTAGTGTGTATTAATAGAGGAAATTATGACTTTACACAGACATATTTTTTCCATGTTCTCTAAAGGTTTCAATTTTTTTAGTTTCAGTACATTTTTATTTAATGTTAATGATCTACTTTTCCCCTTTCTACTCAAGAAGCCTTTTATCTGTTATTTCCTCCTTACTATGCTAAGAGTATACTAAAATATGTTGCATTTTCCCAATTCTGTTTCATCAACAAGGAGCACTTAGATAATGGCAAAAGTGGTTTGGCTTGGGGGAAAGGAGAGAGAGATCAAATGCAAGAAAGAAATCAACAGACAGGCTCTAAGATGTTGCATTAAAGTGAACTCAGATGTCACAACTGCCATCGCGAAGTTTACCCCCCAGAAGGGATGAACCAGCAGCCACTGCTTTCTCTAGAGAGTTTCATCCAGAGGTCGTTCATATGCAAAGGGGTGTCCTGTCACCCCGAACACAACAACCAGTTTGCACCATATTACACCTGTTCAGTATGAAACCAGGCCCATCTAGGCATGAGACAAAAGCAGGGACAGAAAGAAGAGAGCTTGGTGGCCTCCCATACCTTACTGCAGCCACAAACTGGGTTTGGTCTTCTAGGTAGCTGATGGGCAGAGAGGGGAGCGACTGGTTTTGTCTCCTGCCCGAGGGCAAACCAGTCCCTCCCAAGACACCTTGGTAGCTGCTTGCTGTTTTACAGCTGCCCATGGTGAAGCCCCAGCACTCTTTCTACTGAAGTTTTCATTTCAAAGTGGTTCAAGCTGCTCAGAGAGGCACCTGGCTTTCCAGGCAAATTACTAAAATAGTTTCTTCACATTACTTTTTCCCTTTGCCCTGAAGCCAGCAGGTGACATCTGGAAAACATACTAAAAAAAAGAGCAAATTGTCTTTTCGAAGAGATTAGTAACTCCACCGCAGCTGTGCAGGTGCTGCAGCCCCTCTGACGGGCTGCCTGTCCTCCTGTACCGCAGAGCCAGGAAGCTCTGCAGGAGCAGGGCCAGCATCCCAGCCGTGCACCGCTTCCCCAACCCACAGGTAGCTCGGTACGCCTTGCTTCAAAGGGAATGGGAATGTCTTGACCCCCTCAAGTGAAAGAGCATCCCGTGCGGTTTTGCTAAAACAAATGCAGTTTAATGTGTTGGGTGGCATGACTCAATTCTAGAGAATGTTTGTGGTATGGGAAGGAAGTCAGCGCATCAGACTGCAGGATGCTAGTCTCAATATGTTGGCACAGTGTTCTGCTGAGAGCCGAAGGCAGTCCTGCCAACACCTTAGAGCCACAAGAGATCCTTCTCCACCTCATGGGGAACATGGACATCAGTGGGAAGAGGAGCACACAGCGTGGTCTTTGTCACCGACCCCAGCCCTCTGCATCCAGCCCTGCTGCTGGCTCAGGGCTCCGCACCAGTGCCTGTCAGAGAGACTTCGAGTATCACAGCTCTGCGTCTGCCTGCTTCACAGCAAAGGCTTGGAACGTGGATCTGCATGCTCAAATGCACGGGAGTGAAAGGAAAGGGATTTAAAGACGCGAAAGTGTGAGACACAAGTAGGCAGGAGATGCACAAGCCCTTCCTGCCCGGTCTCTGTGTCACCTCCACACAAGCTGTGCTGCCTGCCTGCATTTTGGTAGGCATACCTGCAGTCTCACCAGTAAGAGTTTGGCAGTTTTTCTCTGCCAACTCTTTTCACACTGTTAAATCAGCTTTTCTCTTTTCTTATCTTTTCTCTTCCCGAGTCCACTAGCCTGGGACTGGCAGGAAGAAGACGCCTCCTCGCTGGTCCATTACCAACACCCTCCGTGGCCTTGGGCAGATCACTGCCTTCTTGTGACCCTGCGAACTGGGGGAAGGAATACCCTTTTGCTTCAGAGACATAGTAGCGGGGTAGGAAAAAAAAAATAAATAAACCACCACAGGTGCTTAGGGTCCACAGCAATAAGCAAGATCTTTCTTTAGAGACAAGAGGTGCTGCAGAGGTGTAGGATCGTTTTATTACCTGAAGAAAATACAGTGTATGTGACGTGGAGGCACTGAATTTCCCCTCTCCAATGGCACTTGTGTGCAGCCCAGTAGGCTTAGCCTGCCTGTGCAGGCTGCCCAGAGCAGACGTGATGCCAGCCACTCCAAGAAGGCAGTGCCCCTCTGCACAGTCAGTTCTTGCTCTTCCAGGGCTCATTGCTAAGGAAATGCACAGCACAAACAACATCGCCTGGTCCCTACATTCCCCATTAGCTTACTGAATCTAAGCAACCCAAGGCTTTAAGGTGTAAAGCTGAGAAACACAGCAGGCATGCACAAGAGCTGTGTGAACCTGCATGTGTTTGCACAGTGGGGAAGAGTCAGGTGGGGAACCCACTTCTCTCGTTTTACTCCACCAGTCTAAGGAATTTGCTCCTAGGGCAATAGCCACATGGCCAGGAGCAGACCAGGATCCCAGATTTTGCTGTGTTTTGGCCCCTCTGGAGGTGGGATACGACCCTGGGTATGGTGCTGCGCTCAGGTGGCTGGCCAGCTTCCAGACCAGAGCTGGTGCTCATCCTCTTGGCTAGGAGCAGGAGCCAAGGAGCGTGCGTCCGGCTGTACCCCCCTGCGGGAACATGTCCCCTGCCTGCCAGATTTCAGAAACCTGTTTGATAAAAACTCCCAGACTCCAAGACTGCAGCAAGAGCAGAGATGAGACAGGACCTGTCCGAGCCACATGACCCTCATTGTTTTTGGCATGTACTGGAGTACAAAAAAAATCATGCTATGCCTAGGAACTCATACAAAATAAATCAACTTAGTTTTTCTGTAAGTGTATTATAAACTTTATACAGAAGGTTAAGGGGAAAATTATTTAAACTTTGCAGAGCTGACTTGTCTGAGCGACAATGGAAAGGGAGGATGAGGAACATCTAACACTATTTTACTATAGACTTAAAAAAAATGTTAAAGTGACATCCACAGCCAGGCATTTCAAAACAATGCATAATATTCTGTGGTAAGAACTTACAGTAACAATTAAATCACATTTTCTTTCAACGCTACTGGTATTGTAGAAGAGCTCAAAGTCAAACTCATGTCAGCAAATGGTTTAATGAATGACATTACGCTGGTTGTGTAATGACACATAGGAGGACTGCTACTGGTAGGCCAGCAGAGCCTGAGCCATTCCAGCATGCAGAGGGATTAGATGATGCTTGAGTGTCCTGCTCAGTCCTTCACGCTGAGACAGGGACCTTGCTTTTGGACAGAGCTGTGGGAGCAACAGTTGGTGTGATCGGCAGGAGGCAGAAGGCGGCTCTGCGATGCTCAGAGGAGATGAGGAATAGCTGTCGTGGGAGAAAAAACATGTTTGCCACGTATATGGAGGCTTTTCACCCAAAGGACATGGCATAGTCAGAAATAAGGAAACTAGACTCAAAAAAAAGCATAGCAGTGTTGAGGGAACCTCAGTCTCTTCAGCAGGCAATAGGAAGCTGGTGGAGGAGAAGCGGGTGAGAGCTCTGACTGGTGGGAAGGAGATGGGTGGCCAGGAGGTGTGGGGGGCCAAGAGCCAGAGGCAGAGGGTGCATGAGGTGGGAAGTACAGGCAGATACATCAGAGACTCAAGAAGCAGGAGGTAAACAGCAGGGGAGTATTTTTCTTTGAACCATCATGTCCTGAGGGTTTCCTGTTGCTCGTTTCCTTCTGCAGGCTCCTGACAAGTTTTAAGCAGCTGAGAAGAACGAAGACAGAAAATCCAGAGGACCCATGGGAGAGACCTCCGATGTAGACCAAAGACATTTAAGCCTGGAAAGTGAACTCCTGAGGCTGTTGCCAAACAAAACCATGTATACAGTATAAAACACTCTTACCTGCATTCTGGGAAACTTTCAGAAGACAAGTGCATGAAATGTGATCAGTGCTTTCCTCTGCTGATAAATCAACAACAACAACAAAAAGGCATGATGATTAATTTGTCTAGCTTGGTTTGCTTCAGATGTGGTCTTCCAGAATGCCAGCTGCACAGATGCTGAGGCAAAACCAAGCTAAAAATATTTTTCCCCATGGGATGCAAGGGAGACCACAGGTTCAGATTCAAACCCCAGGTTTCCCTTCAGGCTGAATCCCCAAAACCCTGAGGGACTGTCTAACCTGCAGTCACATCTGCTGTGGTAAGGTTTGGCTCAGGGAGTAGGAAACACAGAAGATCTCAACAAGATTTTCTAAATTCTCATCCCTTTCTAGACCCTGGTTTTGTTCAGGCTTATGCTAAGCCTGACCCAGTTCTGAGGACGGGCATTACAGTGCAGAATACACCAGGGAGACACAGCATCTGCTTTCTCTGAACATCTCCTTAGGAAAAGATAAGTTTTGCTAGGAACCAAAACCTGCCCATTTTTATATAACGGTTTGTTTGAGTTCATTGCATCCCATCCCCTGTCACCAAGATGCTAGCCAGGTATGAAGAACATTATCTCTCTTTAGCTCTGAGGCACCCCTATAACAATTCTGAAAAGTGAAGATGATCATTCTGCTGAGCAAAGGAAAATCAACCCTACCAATAGTGAAGCTGTCCAAACAAAAAATAATTTCCTGAGCTGGCATGTCTCATGCAATTAATCTTGTGGAAGTCTGGCCAAAGTCAGACTGCATTTGCTCTTTGTTTATTTTCAGCCAGAACTACACGTGTTGCAGCAAACTTGCTTACTCGGATGTTATAACAGCTTCTTAGGAAATGGGATTGTAGGAACTTCAGAACACTGAGTTGAAAGTATATCTCTGAGTTGCCCCCACAGCCTGTTTCTTCCTTCTTTAGCACAATGGGATGGCATACAATCATGTGAAGAAGTAGTTTTACTTACTTGGGCAGGATAAGATTATAACCATGGTTTCTAAATGTTGCCTAAAGAGCCAGCCTGTCCAATGCTCTTTTTACATCTTCTTGGCTGACATATGAAGCTTGAAGCCAGGGTTTCCAGTTATCCAGAAAGCCAGAAATGGTGCTCAGAGTTGTTCCAAACTAAACTTTCTCTGCAATATTTTAAAGCCATCTGTGCAGCTTCTGACCAATCAAACTCCCTCACCCTGGAGGGCAGGCTATGGCACAGTTTGATGATAACCCACTGCTTTCTATTTGCTGTCTGTGACTTCAGCTAAAAACACTGCAGCATTACGCATCCTATGGCGTGTCCACAAAAACTTGCTTGCCAGCAAGACATAACAGCCTGGAAGGCAGCTCTACCTCATGAAAATCACAGACCTGTTGCTGTGACGTCCTATGAATTCATATCCCAGAAGGGAATAAATTAAACCATCAAATTAAATTAGGAATGCCTTCACTTTTCTGAAAGCCTCATCCATAGCCCCCTGTAAATCTTAACACTGAGTTATTGCAGACTAAGCCAGTAGCCCTGCTGTACATATACCATATTTCCTTGACAATCTCCATTGTAAGACTTTCTTGCAGCTTCATCAGAAGTTTCCCTGTCTTTGACCAAGATTTTCATGCTGTGAAGATGGTTGATCTCAGCTGAACTTTAGGCAACTAACTAGATTAACCCTTGTGCAATGGAGGGAAGAAGGCCATCTGAGAGGCTGAGGACCCCCGCTCAGAGACAGTTGCCTGTGAGCACTGGGACCCGTCCTCCCTTGGGGACACTCTTTCAGGGCTGAGGAGGAGGTGCAGGACCTGCAGCGGCTGTTCCTGGGTGCTAATGGCTGCAGGGAGTCTCCAGACCACAGCAGCAGCATATAGTTTTAGGGGTCCCCCAGGATGGGGAGGGATTGGCATCCAAAGGGTAGGAACAAATTCACTCCGTGGTTTGAATGCAAAAGCGGGGAAACAGAGAAAGGAACAGATTGTGAAAAAGAGCTGAGGAGTAACTGGGAATGTGAGACTGACTACCTGAATCAGGATATAGATTTGGGAGGCACTGGGGAGGAAGGGAGAGGTGTATATTGTAAGTCAGTGCAGCTGTGAGGCATGTTGGGGGGTCAGGTGAGAGCAGATAACCTGATAGGTAGAAAAAGAAACAGATTGGGAGCTGAGATGAGGGGAAGACTGAGATGTGGAAGAGAGAAAAGGTCTGGAGCTGGCAGCAAAGCAGGAGAGAGGTAGAAGCTTGGGCTAAGAGAAACAGGAGGTTGGAGTCAGTGAAGAGATCCTGTGAGAGACATGATGCTATCAAAGGCTCAAGGCTGGTTAATGTGGCACAGGAAACCTTAAACCCAGCTTTTCTCAACTACTGAATGCTTGACTTACCATGTGTGCTATGCTGTTTCAGAGGAGAGTTCATATGTAATGACTACATGCATGCTTTCAAGCACACATAGCCCAGAAGACCCGATGAAGGGCTGACATCCATGTCTATTCAAGGCACACCAGCCAGATAAGCCACCAGGAAAGCAGGCCATTTCAGGTAAGTGCCTTTGGCAAGTCTGTGCCAGTCAGGAACGGAGCCCTGAAGACAGGAATGAAGCCCTCCTAAAGCCACCCAGATGCCTCAGTGTCTGCCTGCCGCAATGCTGAAGAGCTGCTTCCCAGTTGGGGCATCTTCCACAGTGACCACCCTCTCCACGAGCACAGCAAGGGGAGGAGTGTAAACAAATAAGCCAGCATGGATCATGTGCAGATGAGCAACCCAGGCGAGCAGGCAATGGCACCAAGATGATCATTTTCAATCCATGTAGCCACAGCTTCCCAGGGACTCCAACCTGCCTGTCTCTTCCTGCCAACGGCTGGGTTCAGGTCAGGCACGTACCAGGGACCAGCTCTTTCCATGGAGGCGGGAGGAGGGATGGACATCTCTGCAGCTTGCTGCTGCCTGTGGCTGAACAGGCAGCTCTGCGGATTGCCTCTTCATCGGTGGCCCACATGATGCTGGTGTGTGGATGCGTGTTTGAGGGCACCCTCCTTGGAAACCTGAAGGTAGCCCCGGCTAGAAATGCCAAGCATCTAACTTTTCCCATTGCTTATACAAACCCAGTTTGGCAGCATGTAGCGTGGATTTATCCTCCTTTTAACTAGACAGACAGAGATGTGCTACCAGAATGCCAGCATAAAGCAGAACCTCAGGCACACCTACCCCCCCAGCCCCGCTCGCTGCCACTGTTTTAGCAGCCTCTAAAAGCTCTTTGCAGGACAGCAACGATGTCACAGCAGCCGGAGACATCTCCCTGCCCGCAGCATGCGGGCCGGCTGCTCTCCGGGCAGCGTGCCCCATGGGGCAGAGCCGGTGAAGAGATCTGACTCAGGCATGAGTCGCCTGTCAAGAAACAGCTGGAGGCACTCAGCGGTGCTGGGGTGCTGGACGCAGAGCCTCCTGGAGACTGTGAAAAGGGTTTCGTGATGGGCCGCGTCCTTTGGAGCCAAAAGTCATGGGGTTTGTGGCCAAACAGATGGACTTCACTGGGAGGAGGGGGAGGCCACCTGAGGAAGTGTAACAAGAGCCAGTGTTGAACATGTGAAGGGCTCCTTAGCAACATGAGATTAGCCTAAACACGCCATTGCATTGCAGACCTCTGGATATCCGCATGCGCTCCCTTACTGACACATACTAAAGCCCTCCTTGGACTCCAGCATCCTCAGTGGCCTCCCTCCAGCAGCATCCCTGCGCTGCTCCATCCTGCTAAACGGAGGCCACGAGCCAAGTCCCAGCATCCCTTGCTGCCTTCCCACACCAGGTAACGTAATATCAAACACCAGATACGCCTCAGACTGCCCCTCTTTTTCACCCTGGGATATTGAAAGCTTTTCCACATCATTGATCTATGAGAGGAAGAAGAAAGTCGGAGCAGGGAGGTTCTACATGGATACAAGTACCACCAGCGACGCACAAACTGTGTCAACAGCACCGATGGCTTGTGGACACCCAGAAATGGCCACAGTCAGCAGTGCCTGTCACAACTGCTGTAGAAGCTGATGCTAAATTCAGAAAAGCCTTATGCTGGCAAATGACTCCATTAACACTGTCCTTCAACTCAGGCCCCAGCACCACCTCAGCCATGCCCACATTTGCTTCCTTCCCACATATAAAAAAACCCTCATCACGCTGGACCTGACATGCACAGCACAGAGCTCTGTCCTCCTCTCAAAGATTTCTCCTTGGTTTGTTGCCTTTCGTTGCAAAGCCATATCTCCTCTCTAGATTTCTTTTCACTGTGCATGCAAAGCTTGTCCTCTTGCTCCTACCTTCCCTGGCTGTGCCAATGCCCATGGCAGGCTAACACCATCCCTTGTGCACAGGGGTGTGTAAACTGAGCAGGACTAGTGAAAAATCCCCCTCTCCCTCCCTGTATGTACCATATGTTCAAAACCAGAGTGGTCTCAAGGCATCTCTGTTCCACATTCTGGGTCCCGTCATTAGCAACACGTGCTCTTACCAGGACGTAACACAGCTGGTCTTGTTTCTGCTTGCTGCTCCCCACTGTCCTAATGTGATTGATGAGCAGAAAGAGCTAGGCGGAAGAAAGAGACTAGAGAGCAAAGAAAGAAATGGGAGAGAAAGCAGTGGAAGAAAAAGGTGCAGAAAAAAACCCCTTATAATAGTGGAAAACAGGCAGAAAAGAAAAAAGAAGAAAGGCAGATGGTGATGACCAAATAGAGAGAAGAAGGAAAGAAAAAATAGAGAGGATAGAAAGTCTAAAGAAACAGAAGGGAAGTAAAAAAAGTAGTGAGGAAGTAAAAAATTGAGTGAATGAAGAAATAATAGCAGAGGCAGTCCTCACCTTGAAGATACACATTATGAGACAAAGCTATTTGACCAGCACACAGTAAATAGCTCAGTCACGAGGTAGTAGGCGCTGCCCTTTCTGGGGGACTGGGGCAGTCATTTGTCACAGGCAGGCTCAAAGGCACCTAAAGAACCTTTTGAGGGAGTTATCCTACCAGGATCAGAGGCAAAATCTCTTCTACAAGCTGGAAAGGGTCATTAAATCAGTTATCAGAAAGCTGATCTGTTACGAGTTCACACTCAGTTCCTTTGGCAGTAGCGTGTTTGTGTGCCCATGTCCTCCTCACTGCACTCACCTGGGGAGCATGATGGGCAGACAAGGGAGTTCACAGTGCACTGGCAATGAAGTTTTCGGCCTCCATGCTCCTTGTGAAAGTGGGGCCAAATCTATACTACATGCAGAAATCTGTGCTCTGTTCCAATGTAGTTATCCAACTAGTTTTAAAGTTGGTCTCTCACAAAATAAAAACACTATTTGAACTCTGCTTTATTTCTTTTTTTTCATTGCTAAGGTGTAAATCTCACAATGAAAGCCCACATTTTACCAATTTGAGAAATATTAAATGAAAGCAATGCTTATACATTAAATGTTAAATCAGAGGAAATGATACCTTTATCCTCTTTATAACCTTCTGAGCACACGTGCTACCAAGCAAATTCTGACTGAGTTACTGCCATGCAATACCACACGTAGAAAGAGGTTGCAGGCATGAATATGAGGGCAGAAGTTGTGCAAGGAAGCTTTTTGAGGGAGTTCACAGCAACAGTGCTTTTGTCCCTGTGGGGACAATTACTCTGCTGAAGCACATGATTGCTGGCGCACACTAGGCTTGCTAGATCAGAAACTGCTGGAGCCCTTCCATGGGCTCTTTCCTTTTGAAGCTCCAGCTCTCTATGTTCAGAGTAACTAAATACATTGGTTTGTGGAAAGAGATTTTACTAATCAGCAAGACCTAGGGTAAGATTTTCCAAAAATTCCCACGTGATTTAGAAGCACTTATTCTTGCTTTCTAGCAGAAAATGGGTTCCTGTGCTGCCTGGACATGTTCTAAAGTGACACCACAAATCAGAAAATGCTCACCAAATTGCACTCATCCATACGTGGTAAGCAGCCAGCAAAGAGCCAAGAGAGCAGGCAGTAGGGGGGACCCTGGCCTCAGTGTCACTGGTGTGGCACCACAGGTGTGTAACTGGGGGCAGGGGCCAGCTCCTCACCGCCTCCAGCTAATGCCAAGCAGTCAGTTACTGCGTTCAGCAAAAATAAACTCAAATTTATAAAGCATGATTTATGTTTAGGCCTGACATGAACATTGGAAAGACTCTTCTTGCAGATTCTGTAGCCGTGATATTAAGTAGTTGTATTCAGCCTCAAGTTACATTATCTAGGAAAGGTTCACAGCTGCTGTAAACCAATATCCCTATGCAAGTATCAGTATTGGCTTCCTCAGAAGTGGCTTTCAGAGAGCAACAGGAATTTGCACCACACGGATCTCTGCCCCCAGATGCCTACGCTTTACATGCCAAACCAGCAAAAACGTCCTTAGCATTAAAGGCTGTGCTGGAAAAACAAAGTCAGACCCTTCAGGATAAGCCATTAATTAAAAGACACATTATCAAGAGATTAAGACATTTACAATACAAAGACTATTTCTGATCCATTAAGGCATTTTGGAGGTCTTGGTTTAAAGCATTACTTGAATTTTCCCAAAACCAAAAAAAACAGGAAATTGGCAATTACATGCAAATTAAATGACTAAATAAAGGCATTTGGTAAGTAGAGTAACTAGTTAATTAAATCCTTTTAAACAGTTACCAAGGAATGGGGTTCATTTTGTTTTAGAGCTGTGAAGACATAAAGCCATTTGAAGGCATAAAATGGAGAAGGGAAAATCTTTTAATTGCATCAGATGAAAAAATACCCTTCTAGCCCCAAACACACAGCTAGGAAAAGTACAATGTCAATGTAAAATGTTGTGTCAAGAAAAAACAATACAGACAGCTATCTCGCTGTTTTCTTTTGTATATTTCTTAGATTAGCAAGTCTTCAATCCTGTATATCACAGTCTTTTAATCACCTTGCACTGAGGGAAGTTGCTTCCATTATAGAAAAGTGTGGTTTGTCACTTTGTGGTTGATGGATGCAGTTGTGGAGGGGTGATGCTGTTAGGTGGTATTTCTCAAGGGTTCCCCAGTCAAGGTTATAAAAAGCTCCCAGTATTTCCTCACTGGCACTGGGGAAAGGAGTGTCAGGACCCTCCCAACCCTGGAAGCAGAATGTTTCTCATTTCTGTGGTTTCTCATGTTGTTACCTTGTCAGTGTAGGCTACACTGGGCTACAAGAGGGTATCAGCAATTCAGAAGTATTTCTTCAACATGACACTTCAGCATGCCCCTTCTTGTTCAAGGCCGTCATGTGTGGGATGTTGTCTTTAAGCTGGACTGCGGAGCTGCTGCACTTTAACATCTCAGCATTTCCCTTGTGCAAAGCCCTTCCCCTTACCCACACCACATATCATCCTAGAAACTGGTATCCCAGTCTCTGAGATGGTGGCCACTGGGATTCGTCTTTACAGACATTCCTACCATACATGCTCTTAGTCATAAGTGAGGGGACTGACTCTGCAACACGCAGACCCTCTTATCCATGTCATTATCAGATCCACACTGTGCCTTGGTTAATTAATTGTGGGTGTGCTCTTGCGCTTATCTGAGGTCCATCTGTTGGAGCAGGACTGCAATCTCTTGGAGGAGGGGGGGGTGGTTCTCTCATTTGTGGATGTCTTCCTCTGGTTGTATATTGCAGGGTGTCTTCTTCAGGTCTCACTCTGTATCTGTGAGGCAATTTCATACCTTAAACTGTGATGGTGTCCCTTCAGTTCTACATCTCGTGGTGGCAGGTTCGTTTTAGACATAGTTGGCCAAAGCTTTAGTAATGTGTTAATAGGAATGTGAAGCTGACATTTTCTGGAAACAAACTCAGTAACCACCTCATCTATTTTCAGTCTAAACTAAAAAAGAATGTAAAATGTAAACATACAATATCAACTGCCATATGCTATTTCGAAGTGATTTTTATCTTTGAATCTTAATATTAAAAGCTGTTCATCATAAAAGCACAGAAAATATTTATCTTCTTTAAAAGCAAAAGCATTTTTAACATTCTTAGGAGTTGATATTTGTGAAGAGCTGCATTCAGGTCTTGAGATACTAAATTCAACATGATCTAAATGCATATTCATTAGTTCTAAATAGTGAAGCTAATCAGTATGTTATTCTTTCTCAAAAGGATTGACTTTTTCCTTTGTCACATCTGACTTTCAAAAACATCGGTCTTGGTGCTGGATAGACTGCATTAACATAGAAGATGAAATCATTTCATGACAAATACTCAGTGTACTGCTATATGCTATTATACCAAAGCCTAACAGCAAACTGCAGCCTTTACAAGCAGAACACTGGCCAAACTGCTTAGTTACCAAATGTGTTTGCATTTGTGTTTACAAACTGAACACATCCCTTCCTTCTTTTAATCAAAAACAAAAAAAAGAAGAAAACAAAAAGAACCAACAAACCTTGTCATCTATTAAACTAACACTGCACTTGTTTGCCAAAGCTTGGATGGGGGAATGTCCCTTCCAAGCAATCACCAAAATTAGTGACTGCACTTCTCCCCTTCATCCCTTTACCACACCTGGTGTCAGTGGAGAGATCTCCACCCCACTCAGAAGCAATTCATGTCCTCCAGGCAAGAACACAACGTATTCTCCACAGGAAAATCAGTTAATCTTTGGCAACCACGTGTTTGTGGGCACCAGAAAAGCCTCCATCTTTCTGCTGTAAGTAGGGGTGATAATTCTTCCTTATCTGACAGGGTTATTGTAAAATGAGTTTATTTATGTTTGTGAGGCAGTCAGATGCCCAGTGCAGTCTGCAAGAGAAAAGCCTGTCAATAAACCAGGGATGCAGCTCTGCAGAGGATGCTGAGAACTGACTGGGAAGTGGGATGAACTGGCCCAGCAGAGAGGAGATACCAAGGGGATTCCAAAGGTTCAGGAGGAAGTCAACGGTTCGTAGCCTGATCTCTCTGAGAGCTGATGGAAAACTAGCAAAAAAACCCCAGTATCATCATGTTACAACAAGAGCGGCCAACAAAGAGCGACAGACTGACTGACTGGCCAATACTGTAACATCATATTTTCCGAGGAGGCTATGCTAGAAAACAAAAGTGCACACTGGGGGCAATCCTCATCAGCTGTGATTGTCTGTACTGACGCAGAGCCTTTGAAGAAAAACCACAAGCCCTCACGTTGGGTTAAGACTTTCTCGGCGTATGACACAGCTAAATGGGCAGAAAAGGGGCTCTTTCTGCTCCTTCCCCTCACAGAGGCTTTTCCAGGCTTCTCTGTCCTTGAAGGAGAAATGACCCAATATAGCTTTGGTGGAAAACATGTAAACAGATGTAATACCAAACACTTATTTAGCCAAGCACTGAATTTTCCCCATCGTATTATCATTTTCCCCAGCATACATTACAATACAGTTACAAAAATCCTCCTTGGTCTGTAGGGAAGACTCCCGTATCGCATGACCAGTGGCAAAATTCCCATCCACTTCAGCAGGGCTGGAGTTTCACCCAGTCTCTCTTTCATTCTACAGCCTTTTTCTGCCTGAAGGGGGAAATTTTGTGCTCACATTTCATCTCATGGGCTGGTTCCTCTATACATTCAGTTACACCAAACCACAGCTTGGCTCGGCACAGTCCTTCAGGTGCACCTCCCCACCTTTACGCCCTTACTAGCCACAGCAGCAGAAGCTGAAGGGGCATCCTGCTGCTTTCAGTAAAAGCACTTCTGTGGCCTTCAGATTTTGCAGTTTCGCTATTCTGAGTTGGTCACTTTATTTTTGTCTTACTCAGCCTATATTTCAAAGTACATTGCCCCTTCTGTGACCTGAAATAAATTAAAAGGTACCATATGCTAGAGGACTTAAAAAAGAAAAAGTGCATACATTATCTGAGAAAATATGCAGGAATCAAGTCCATTGTGGGGCTCTTTCCTTACAGACATCCCATCCTCGAGGTGTGATACGTAACACAGTTGCCTGCCAGACATTTATTCTTCTCTCTCCTTGCCACGCGCAGAATAAATTAGGGGCTAAAACACAGTGATGCGAGACAAAGACAAAAGCTACCTCTCAAGCTGCCATAGCCCAAGGCTTGTAGGACACCCTGCCATCTGCTGTATCGGGCAGGCTGGTGGTAGCCATGTGCCCGCAGCTCCCTCCTTTGCTCCCCAGTGCAGGGGGCTGAAGCGGCAAGAGCAGAGCCCTACCAGACATGAGCACTGCGGTGGGGCAGCCCATGGGGATGCTGCACCTCACCCGGGTACCACTAAGGCCAGCCAACAGGGAAAACAAAACTACCAGTAAAGCTGCTGCAGCATCCCAGAGAGGAGGAGGAGGAGTTGTCTCTCTGTCCCAAAGTGTCCTGTGTCCACAGTGAGGCACCCAGGCCTTCCAAAGTGCTAACGCCAGCAAAGCCATTTGCTGACAGAGGTCTGATCCAGGTGTCCCCACTGGAGCTGCACGATCCCCCTGGCCATGTGAACCATCCCCTCGTGCCCCCGCTCAGACCCACTCGGCCCCCACGTGCCCTGGGCGAATCGCCTCGGGATGCCGAGGCTGCCGGCTTGGATGCCATCTCACAGACGTGCCAAGGAGGGCTCTGCCTCCACTCACACTGGCCACCGAAAGTGGTCACCAGACCTGGCAAAGCCATGAAGTCCAGAATGACTTTATTTTTAATAGGCGTTCCCCAGGAGGAGAAAAAATACTGCACTAAGAAAGAAGCTGTGCATAAACTGAACAGACGTGCAACACTTTGCAAAGAAAGTCTGACTTTAGGATTAGATCACTTTAATAAGCAACAATAGTGGTGTTTGCCAAAATACATGCACTGTTATGCCTCTATCTGTGTGCTGCATGCTGTATGGCAACCCTCATTACCTTCTATAATATCGGATTTATGTCCTTACTTTATTTATAAGTGGCCAGCTGATCAGTTCAATTAAGCCACCCTTAACTGATGTTTATTGCATTTGCATGCCAGTGTTACTCTAAAAAAAAAAGTCAAAATTGCTGTGAACAGGAGTTAAAGCCTCAAACAAAAAAGAAAAGGGGGTGAAGGTTTGCTTTTACAAAATGAAGTCAAATGAAAACTACTCTAGGCAACTGTTTGAAGAGATTTTGTCACAGGTGCAATAACTATTTGCAGCCCTTCTGTGTTTCAAATAATTAAAAAATATTACACAGAAGGACTGCATATCTAGCTAACTGAATAAAATGCTAGCACAAAAAGTAGTATTACCACCAAAAAAGAGAATTAGGAGCAAGCACAGAGTCTGTAGGGAGTTGGAAAGATGAATTAGTCATCTCTGATTAAGAGTTCGGGAAGTACAGGCATAGAAATTAAAAAGGCAAGGAGTTGGAAAGAAGTTAAGAAAGTTTTTCTACCATATATAGATAGCATAGAAGGACTGCAAAGCGAGGCTGATGGGCAGAATGAAGAATATTGAAACAAAGAATAATTTAGACAAGGCCCAAAAACTGTGCTTTAAATAAAGATGGTGATCTTGAACAGGGGAGCTGTTATGGGTTTGTGTGGCGCGGTTTTCCCTTGGTGGCAGGGGAGGGGGGCTACAGAGGCGGCCCCTTTAAGAAGTTGCTGGACCTATTCGCCGCCCCAAAATCTCGGACCCGCGCGCCAAAATGTCGGACCCACCTCTAGGCGGGGAGTGACGGTGGTAACGCCTCTGGGAAA